>LUCH01018684.1:0-12360 GCA_013368495.1 Paragonimus heterotremus | reverse complement strand
TTCGTCAACAACCAGTCTGTCAGGGTAAAAGGATGAACGAATTCTCATTTTCGAACACAGTGGACGTGGATATTAGGTGAGGTTATCATTCTTTATTCCTGAGCATTACACTTTCTAGCCATCACATATAGTTCGTTCAAAATCTGCGCGGGACGTAGAGGATATCGCCGATTGCAAGAGACGCGCGGGAGCTTGGATTTCTGCAAGTGACTTGGACCAGCACCGTCTGCAACGAACGCGACAGAGGCAGGGATCTTACTCTATGCTGCGTCCAAACCAGTGGCACTCTTTACCGTTCCGAAGCCGACTACAAACTGACTGTTTCAATTCCTCCGCTTAGTTGTGGTTGTTAACTTCCCAAAACATTAACCTTGGACTACATCCAGTCGTCGTTAATCTATTACCAACCGTTGACGAGGGTTGTGTGGAGGGATCAAATCATGTCCTTCCTGCTAACATTTACGATTTTAGTTGACTGAAGCACTATTACATCGTCAGCGTTAACTCTCAGCTTGCCTCCCGCATTGGAGCCTTCTCTCATACCGAAAGTTCTCATCCATTCCGCTCCATTATCCGTTTTTCGTGTCATTTACTGGCGAGCAAACCGATGTCGCATATTAACAACATTTCTCCTTAGTGTCTTACAGTGCTATTGTCGACCGGTTGGTACAGTTCATTCAAACTTTCAAATTGGGCATGTCATATAGAATACTTGCACATGTTTTTCCCGCGATTTTTATTATTACACCGGTTAGAATGGTGTAGGGGAAACCACAGCTAACGACGTTTTGCAGTAGCGTGCTCTGTTGTGACGTCCAGCTGAAATGATTTTCCAGGATCAGCAATTTTATTTCTTAAATCTAAATCACCGAGTCTTGAAAACGGCCTTAGTATGTGTGCAGCAATTTGTCTCGTCTTAGTATTAACAGCTGTGATGTCGTCAGATGTCGTGAAAATATCAAACTGTAAATAGCACGAAGTGACGCTGAACATAGGCAAGCTTAATAATAATACAATGGACTAATCGGTTAAATGACAAGCTACGAATCGTCAGATGACATTGGGGAGCTATGCTAAGCACTTTCCATTCTATACATCGGCCGTGTATACCAAACCGACGTCGGAATTCGAGTGTAGTCACATGCTAGGAAAGGTTGTTAATCGACCTCTTTTCGCGCCCTAGGATAACAGTTGTTTGCTAGAGATATCTATTTTATTAATCAACCCGAAATTATAAATCCCACGTAAAAGGTTTGGCCAGAAAATCGCATACTCCGCTATTCGTCATACTTCACATTATCATCTGACTTTCTTCTGTTTATCACGTAATTTTTTTCTCATCCGTGATTTCACGATTAGTTACAAGGCAAGACAACATTCCATAACGCCTGGACTGTAAAAATCCCGTACTGGTTGGACAGTTCGCGAGGTCTACAAAATTCCGTCGATTCTAAGGAAATAATGAAGTCCCGCCCAGAAGACTGTTCACTTCTCAGCAAAAGTGTGGGCCCTCCTATTCCCCCTCAACCTGACAAAATTTTATACAGATTTTTCCATGACTGTCTACATCGACTAACGGTGAAATTCTTCGGCTGCCTATTTTCTCCATCCTCAAGTAATGTCAAATTCAAGCCGGCTGTTTTTTCTCTGTTTGTCCGGTACGCCTACGGACCAACTTTAGGGCAACGTGGGGACGCCGGAAGAAAGCGCTGTTCTGAAGTAGGGGTTCCAACAACAGTCTTGAAAAAGGAAACAGCAAGAAAAAAGCATGAACCAGAGACTCAGTAAACCATGCACACGGCTTACACAAACAATAACTAAAACGACGCCGGCAACACAGCAGCACGCCCTGTTACTCAATTCAAATTCAACCCGTGCGCGCTAGCTGTTTTCAACCGCACGTTACAATATCCTATTTCTGGCATGACCTTCACCATGAGGCTGTAACCGGCAAGCGAGAAGGCGGAGGACAGGATTCGGGTGACAGTGTTTATGTAACACGTGACACCTAACATACAGATTAAGGAATGATGGGATACATACTGATTAGTCTCTCTTACAGGAGTCTTCTAGTGTTTGATCAATCGGCACGACGCTGACAGTATGCTCCATAAGAAATGGAAAAAGAGCAGGTAAGACAATCGATTTCCCGCTATAAGGCCAGCGTTAACCTTGTGAAGCCAGAACTGATGTAACAATCCAACATTTATTTTATCGAACACTGAAAGTTTTGACGACTATCCTTTTAGAAGCAAGTGCCTCAAATATTCCATAACCTGAAAATGTTCTCTCATATTGCGTCTGTTTTGTTACTTTATTTTCATAATTTGTGTATTGTGCAATTATTGGTTATGTGTGTGATATGTATTCGTGCATTTCGCGTTACAATGTGCGTATTGATCACGTTTATCTGAGTGTGTTTCTCAGAGATGCGTTGATAAACATGTCATTATTGTCATAAGTAGCAGTATTCATCCAAGAATTTACCACAGTAACCAACGTGTATTTGTTGCCAGGTTTCACAAGTCATTGGCCAAGGTGTCCACATCGATGGTCGCGATTGTGCTTTGTGTGCACACTAAGCCTAATATGTAGAGGTGTTACACAAGTTTGCATTCACCTCTTGTCTCCAACAAGTCAGATGATTCAGTGATTTCTTCTTTCCATTTCTTAAATGACCAGATTGCAAGCCATCTTGTACCGTGGATCGTGATGTGGGAGGAATAGCAGTTTTATCACCGTCACACGGCGATGCATTGAAGTAACGGAAAAAGAAGTTTTTGTCGGACACCAAAGTTCTCAATGTAAAAATTATGTGAGAAGAAGAATCCGGAGGTGGTCGAGCCAGTAAACAGCCTGGGTTATTGCAGTCCCTGTAGTCACTACACTGAAATGAATGGTGAGAATGTGGAATGAATTTCGCAATGTGGTGCTGCATGTTGTGTGTATACGCAGCCAACGCAACACCCCCGGCTGGATCACTGCTTCGGAAAACTTAGCAAGGAACTCGTAGGATTTTAAATGAATTTAAAAGTTTGGTGATTAGTGATTGTAGCGAAATAAACTCTGAACTAATACCTGTGAAGTCTGGTGATAGCCCACTAAACTGCTAATGCTTCTTCCTGTGTTTGCGTACACCCGCACTTTACCGAACTGAGGCGTCTCAAAGTGCAAGTAGCAGGATGACTGTCTTGTTTTAGCACGGCTCCAATACTCGTTGGTGACGCAGCTGTGACCTTAGAGAGAAGGTACGTAATACTGCGTCGGACGGCAAGAACTTTAACAGAACTCGCAGAACTGGTTCAATTATATCAATGCGAGCAAAATTATTTTTAGAAAGATCGAATAAAAGTTTTGCCTTACCAGCTAAGCTGAAAGTGAATCGAGGATAATACCGAAGAGAACCCAATAAAGAACTAAACTCACCAAAAGTCTAGAGTGGACGCCCTGGGTGGAAGTGAAAAACGATCAGGATCAGGATGATAACCATCTTAACTAACCAGAAACCCTGAAGACGAAATCTTGGATGTATCAAAAATGCATTTCGAAAAACTAACAGCAACGTTTAAAGAACAAAAACGTTCACTCGTCATAAATAGGCATGGTTAGCGCATGTACAACAGTATCACCAAAGTAAATGGAAGAACCCTCTGGATGGGCATCAGTGGTGTTCATAACATTCTGAAATGTAGCAAGTGATGCATTCAGAAGGGAGGGCAGAAAAGCATGACGAAACAATTCGAAGGGATTAGGATGGTCGTTAAGGCACCGAAAGCCTCATCAATGGGGATGTGCAGAACAGCGTCCTTTAAAGCAAGCTCTCGAAACTATTTTGAACTATGAGGGTGATACTGAATATCCTCTGGCTCAACGGTGGCACACGTCAGTGACCCACGTTGATGCTTAACTGCCACACAACCGGGAAGAAGAAAAAAACAAGCCCTGCACAAAAAGAGAGAAGAAAAAGAGAAGGGTTCGTGAAGGGACCTAGCTAACAAAAACCTACGCCTATATATCAACATACAACATCAAGGTACATACGCCCTGCAAACAAACCGCCCAGCCGTGAGTAAAGGTTAGGCATCATCAACAAGGCAGCCTCCTCGCTGCTTTCACTATCCTGGGTTATTAAATGCACTCACTTCATAGACAACTGGGCCAAACAACGACAAAATTCACGCCACTGAGCTCGATTGACCACCATCTTACCTAACGTCTCAAGCCACCGACTCTGAGTCGCGAGGACTCCAGCCAGGAAGACGAACCCGATGCACGGTGATCAACCAATTCGCAGACGATTCAATTTTTCTGTTCCAGGTCATCATCCGTCCATCTCGCACATTGCGCCGGTCGTCTTCAGCGTCGGCAAACGGTGCTCGGTGTGGTAAGCAAATAGCTGGCATCCTTAATACATGACCTAACCATCTAAGTGGGCACAAATGTAGTGACTGGACAAAAGAACTCGTTTGACAATCGATGCCGAACACCCACTTCCTAACCTCCTCGTTACCTACTCGCTGGCGCCACCCGATACGAGCCATTGAACGCAGACATCGATGGTCAAATGCCTGGGAACGGTTCACGTCTCCTACCCTGAGTGTGGTTTTTTTCACTGCGGCAAAGTAATACAGCCCTCGCTATTGACTGATACACGCGACCCTTAAGCTTCAAAGACATACCTTTCTGTCGCCACAGGTTCCTCAGGTTAACAAACACTGCTGTAGCTTTGAAAATACGCACCTCTGTCCCATTCCCTACACCTCCGCCGCCGCCACCGACGCTGATGCAGCTCCTCAGGTATACCCACCGGTCAACAACCTTCGTGGCTTCATTACATAACTCCAACTCTACATGATCAAGACGATCTTCCATAATCGCTTTCCAGCTGGAGACCGACAAGCACGTTCTCAAGTATTTAGCATAGTGAAAAATAGCAGCTAGCAATATCTGTGCTGCTTAGAAAGGGCGAAACAGCAATACCCTGTCGTCAGCATGGTCAAGATCTGTCAGTCTTCCATCAGGGAGAAGATCCATGCCGGCATCTTGGGGGCACCTTAAACAGTTCTTCGTTATCTCGTCGACGAGAAAATGAAATAAAAATGGGGAAGGTAAACAGATTCTACGTATGTCGCCGCCTTTGTTAACATTCTGATCGTCCCACATTGTTGTTGCATAGGGCCATCGGTTAGTCTTTCACAGCACCTCTGACATCCTGATACTATTCGTGTAATTTTTCGTCTGACTGGGAAGCGGAATTCAGAAGCAGTGAAAGATTCTGTTGTAGATCACGCATATTTATTCCAGCGATCGACCGGTCACGACGCTGAATTTGCGACTGATCTTCGAAATTGTATCAAGCCGCCCAAGTCTCGGTTTTGAGGATGAACTGCACGGTATCCTGATTTTCTTTCCTCACTAGCGTATGAAGTTTGGCACGTTTTGCTGTTTCAAAATTTACAGGTTGGACATTTGAATTATCGCGTGTAATCAGCAGGCCGTAAATATCTCTTCTAGCTACTGAAGCTTTTAAAATTTTGTGGCGTGTTTCAGTTTCTGGAATCGTAGAATTTCGTTGCTGCAAAATCTTTTGGTTTAAGTCTTCGGAAGGCGTAAGTAATGGGTGTGCGGTGAATCAATAAGCAGGGAATAATGGAAGAATAACGAAATGTTGTATCCTACGCTATTTCGGAGAATTGATGATGGAATATAATGAATATGCATGTCACACGTGGAAAAACATGCTTTATTTAAATTTGAACGTGATTAAGCCGGAAAACGTGATTGTAGTTCCGACGATTCAACTGTGGTTAAAACATGGGGATTAAGCTTCCCATGAAGCTGCAAACTGGAAATAAGGCAGTAAACTTATTTCAATGTAGGAAAATGCACAGAAAACAGGACAAATTAAGGGTATTTTTTAAATTATATCCGTCATGCCTAGACATTCACTGCTGCCCTATGAGTAGATTCGGAGAAAAAGTCCGCGTAAAAAGAGGAAAATTAGGGCCAGCACGCCAGTGAGTTGTGATCAGCCGAATACTGCAACCTACGCATGGCTGCTGCTCAATGTCACACGGCTGTCCAGTGAAGTTTCTACAATCTTACCCTGCAAGGTCCGGTGATGCAGGGTGGAGGGGACTGATCGATATGTGTGGTCTTGTCAGCTGAGTGGTATGGCGAATTTCTGGACGGAGTCGAATGACGCATTAATTGGCGAGCTGTCGACACTGACTGCTTCTGGTCGATACGTTCATCAGTTGTTGGCAAGCGCTGAGGCTCTCATTATCAAGGTGGGTTTCTGGTTGTGCGGTGGTCCTTTTTTGGGCGTGTTTTTCATGCATGAACATTATACCTGCGTACACAATCACTTCTAAGCTGAATGTGCAAGGAGTATGCGTACATTTAAATGATTGTGTATGCGGTATTTTTTTGAAAGTGCTTATGCTGCGGGTCGTTTACGTCTTATTGAGCGAATTTAATCTACACTTGTAGCTTCCTGTGGAGCAGTGAGATCTTTGAAAATGGTTCCGTTCTTTGAATTATGTTCACTGGTGTAATTGTAGTTCACGTGTACTGTCCCATTGCTCAGTACGGCTACTTAAAAATGTTTGGAAGTCGAAGGGCACATAAGGATTCAATACAATAAACAACAAACAGGAATGTCAATCTTTAGAAGCAGTGACGCGGTGGATTCCAGTGATCGGTTCGCAGGGGCTGTCCTTACAGCAGTGCCGACGAACATTAGGCATTTTCCCAAGTTTTATTACTTGTTTAGATGACGCTGCCTGCAACAAAATGGGTGATGGCAATTCCTCAATCGCAGGCGACTCAAGGAATCGCCGAACAGTATCTAGCTTGATGGAGGGTTTGAAAGAATGGATATCAGAGTAAGAGATTCCCAGGTGGGCGGTTACAACGTTTTTGCGAATGATCAATCAACTGACGCTCGTTCTTTGTTGGGTACAACAGGTAATTACCCCCAAGGTTGATACATGGTTCTACTTACGAGCATTTCGGTTTGCTAACTGACCTGTTACGTTTGTCATACGATGTATCAGTGATTAACGCTAACGAACTAGCCATCCAGTTGCACACTGACGGCGTTAGACCTTTTACATCGTCGGGATTGCAGTTATGCTCTATACTCTGCAGATTAGTTAAGCCTGTTACATCCTCCCATTCAAAGATTGGCGCTTCTGCTGGTCGAAGCAAACCTTTGAATGTGAACGAATATCCGCGTGAGTTGGTCGCTGAAATGTGCGTTGCGACATCACACGGAATTACTATAGATAACCCGCAGCCTAAGAAGAGGCTGAATATCAGCGGTATTATCTGAGACTTGCCACCTGGGGCTTTTGCAAAGCGGTGGCCACAGCACACCGGATATGCCAGTTGTACTCGGTGTACGCAAAAAAGTGTCCACGTTAGTCACAAGATTACTTATCCTCTAGCAGACCGTCCCAATCGCACAGAGGAATTATTCAGATGTGCCATGAAGCACAGGCAATCTCCGTTTGAAGCCCTACCGTCGGACATGATGCATCATTTTCCGTAAGATCACGTGCACTCCGTTTGTCTCGGTGTAATAAGAAGCCTGGTGTCATCATGGCTGGAATCTCTTTATAACAGAGGCATGTGTTTGGAGATTGCAACTGTTGAACACGTCGGTTGAACATAACCGTCAGCGCGTATCTACTTGAAGACGACTTTCCAAGGGTTTGTCGAGGACGGTCGGAGCTATAAAATTGGGAAGCTTTTGAAGTTATGCAGTTTCTCTTGTACGTCGGATCGTGGCTGTTGAAGGAAAGCATACCTCGGAAGAATTACTCCAATTTTCTGGGCTTATCCATAGAGATTTACGCCCCTGACCATCCGGTTTTCACCAGATATTTGCTTGAGTACGGAACTTCTTGCCTGCGCGAGTTCGTGTGCGAATTTTCCCATTTGCATGCCGCAGGGGAAATGACATACAATGTCCATTCGCTTGTACATTTGGCGGACGACCTAGAAATCATGCTCGTGTACTGTTCTTCCGCTGGCGTGAGCAGTGTTACTCGCAACCAACGAAATGCTGCCCATTTTCAAATATGGACGAAAGCGTTACCCTTCATTTAAAATTGAGGCCGACGACAACGATGGTGTTTCCGCCGTCAACGGCGACTGGCTTGATGCTGCGCGAACAACAACGGTCATTTTGCGGCTTCCTGTAGCGCGCACTACAAGTATTCACAGAACCATTTGCAGCCGAATTCGGATGACCCGAAGTTACCAGTTAACATACCGGTTACTGACGATGTTAGCGATGGAGAATTTAGTGTAAAAACAAAAGTTTGAACCTAATGCTGTCACGTACTCCGTTCGATCAAACAGTACGGAGCACCGAAAACAAATCGGCAGCATAACGTACGGTGCACAGATTATAAACCATGACGATAACAATGAGAAAACACAACTTCCGATTATATTGTCTGCTGGAAGTGGCTTAGAAGAAGCAGTCACTAATGTTGATTTACAACAGTTGAGCTCATCTTTTCGGACTGTTTCAAATGGTGGGGAAGTGCACTTTGCACCTGATGCACCCACTTACAGCTACCTTATTGTGTCAGTGTGTAGACGAACGCATTACGTGTAACCGTGGAACGACTGACGGTTGAAAGTGCGCGATTGGCCAATGAACAGGCGCCTTCTGTGCCTTTACCAGTGACTTCAGTAAAACAAATACAGAAAACTGATACAAAAATGCTGGATACCAAGTTTCATTCCGCATTAGTGAGTGCGAAGATTAGTGAACGGCTGATCTCTTGGGCCGATGTCTACTGTACTCAGTGTACAGTTACACATAAGGTTTGAAGTTTTGGCACGAGAGGGCGATATCCGTTATTGGAATTTCTCAATTGGAGTGAGTCCAACTAGGTGACACGGTCATTCATCAACCTAGTTCGTTGTTGTTTCCGTTCAAACTCTCTGAAATATTGGAGAACCCAGCCTTATTAATTGACGGACAACTGAGATAGAAATGGTTTAAGACTGCAGCTATTTATCCTACCTTACGAGTTTAAAAACTGTGCCGTATTCGGAAACAACTTGGTGGATTTGTAAAGTCGTTGAGAAGGAAGGCGTGGGGATATCGACGTAAATTATAAATCTGAAGATTATGAAAAATGTACATACTACCCCCACTTTCTTTATCACAGAATGTAGCCGTTGGTTTTCACATGTTATGAGTGTCCTGCCTGATGGCTGTGTATCAGATGAAGTCTTCATCATCATGTCCTTCATCGCATCTGGTACCTGCAAGAAAACTGGCTACACGCTTATGAAGGAACTTACATTCTCCAGTTATATCAAGAGAGTAATCGCTCTAGGTCATGTTGATTCGCGCATTCTTCGGCCCATGTGCAAGCTCTACACTCTCAGCTGACCGGTCTAAGTCGACATCCGTAGTGGGCGGTTAACAGTGCTTGCTTCTCATAATCACTGGGAAGTGCGAGGAGCAGACTAAGTGGGGGGGACTGGCAAAATCAAGAGGTTGCAAGGTGTATCAACCAGCTTACTGAACTTGAAGCTGCTTGCCACGGAAGGGACACTCGTTAGTGCCCGTCATCTGGATATATTCAGAGTAGAAAATCAGCTGATCGGCATAACAGCAGTTACTGTTCATCTGCACTGGGTCACCGAAGTGTTCACATCGATCCTGTTTCAGGCTTCTACACCCATCTCGGTTGCATACCGCCTGTAGATGGGCCAACGGGGAAGTCGCACAAGGTTAAGCCACTCTTAACACGTTCCACTATTTTACTGCCAAAGGCAGTAATCCTGTCAAGCCAAGTCACAGCCTTGCGGCTGTTGCAGTTATGCAGTCTTTCAAGTACATTACACAGGGCTTTATAATTGTGGTCGAAATTGGCTGCAGCGAGTGGTCGAAGCTGCGGGCCCGCCAACCGTCGAATTGGCAAGTTATACCCTGCCAACTACCACACATGAATGGGGACGTGACCACTGTAAACGGAAGTGAAAATGACAGAAACCCTTAACGTGGGGGTGGAAATGCTTCCGAAACACCGACAGAATATGAATGCATGGCAGGCACATTGTACGATGAAAAGTACATTCTCAGGTACCCTCTGCGGTATCCACGACGGAAGCGTCGCCATTTTGTTGCGCACGTAGCTGCTATGTTCAAGGTGATCACTGGAGAACCGCTTACCTTGCACTGAGATACTGCTTCGAAAGGTAGTCGTGGAGTCCGTCCCTTCAGATGTTTTTTGGATAAGGCGACTTGCGAACGTGATCATCCCACGAAGAATGTTATTCACGCATCAGTTAACAATGACAACCTTAAGATGGTCACGTCCGTAGCCCGTTTGTACTTCATACCCCCGCAGCAGCTGCTCACTGTGGATCCATTTTTCTCGAGGGCAACGACTAGAAGGTCTGTCGGGTGCGTCTTCTTCGAATACCCATATGCGTTCTCCAGTCTATTATTCGTACGATTGCCAAAGTGGACAACATCGCTTTGCGCATAGGTGGCCCACTTCAGTTTGATGTACAGTTAATGACACAACAAACAATTCAGACACTTTCTGTCGGTTTGGCCAAAGATATGCAGAACGCGTTTGAGCCCACGGTAAACCGTGTAAGAGTACAACTTACTATTCCCCATTGTCCGTCGTAGCCATTCGGCGGAAGGGATAACGACTGCGAAAAGAGTTTGTCTTTTGACGAATATGAGGGACGAATTTTCTACGCTTACATGCTTACCTATAGCATCACGTACATGAAAGTAACACAACAGGATGTCGCTGCCGGAAAACGCATGGGCTGCCCCCATTTGCTCAGCCATCTTATCCAAGACAGATGTTTCCACCGCCATCTGCTCGCCCATGATCTCTCGAAAAGTTTAGAACAGTCTGAGTAGTTAAGCATACTTCTCACTACAAACGAACCCGTACATCATGGGTCGGCCGTACCCGGAACCATCTTTCTCGAGGAACTGACATAACTTCCAGCTTCGTAGGTACGGATAGATATACGATATATTTGTGCCTGTTTGTCCCAGGGGTGGCATTCACATTCGCAACAAGCAAGAAATTTGTGTTCGCTGGGCAAAGCAGATATGCGTACATCGGTTGCATTCATCTCACGTGGTGCGCGCCACACCTATTGCGCTAATCACCGACAGCACTTCATCAAGGTTTTCTAACATACAGTGATCAATCTTACGTAACAAATTCACTTGAAGTTGCAGACTTTGACTTTCGGCAGATGTTTCCAACATCAGCGGTTGCGATAGACTTCTCGTAACCATCCGTTACATCCTATCTAATAGCAGCAGTTGGTACAGTCTACTGAAACAGGCTCTTGCATTCGTTCAATTCATTGACGGTGAGTCCACGATTCGTGGGATGCGACTCATATAGCAGACGGCTCAGGGGGTGGTTTTGCTCCAGTTCGAAAGAACTCACAACCAAACACGCATCTTGCCGGACCACATGAAATTGTGATCTACAAAATGTGTCGTGAGAACTGGATTGTGAAAGCCAACATAATTTTACTCATTAGACACGTCACGCGCCCATGTATACACTTCCACGGCTTTTTATGCTTCACACAACGATAATGAATCTGTACGGTTTTCAGGAAACCATGTCACCTCACCTTGTGTTGCTTCAGAACCGTTTTCGACTACGGCTCGTCCCGAGAACGTACATAACGCTCGCTTCATCTATGTACCTCTGAAGGTACTCCTGGAACTGTGGGAGAATGCGACACTCACGATTCTCAAACATCGTCCTGGAAGTCGCAGTATACTCCATTTCCTACAAAAAAATATTGGATAAATGAAAATTGAATAATTATTAAATGAAGGAAATAAAAAAATTAGTAAAAAATTACCCCAGCACCCTCGCCTTGACATTGACACAAACAATCAACCACAACAAGCGCAGCCATAATGTAACAGTCAAACCGGACGTTCTGGCTTCGTGTACTTGACATATTCGTAAACCAACTTTTGGCAACGTGGAGACACCTGGGGGACAGCGTTCATCTGAATTGAGGGTTCCAACGATTGTCGTGTGTAAAGAGGTAATAGAAACAAGCGTGTGCCAAAGGCCCAGTAAGATGCGCACAGGATTAACACAATCGAAGATAAAAGTGGAACCAACAACACGGCAGCACTATGCGTCACAACAGCGTATTTCGAAAATGACACACGATAGGGTCGTTTTTAATTACCGGCCAGCTGAAACCAACGGGTGTGAGTCATGAGTGCTAGCCGTAGAACGTGAGTTAACGAGCTGTCGTGTTAGGGAAAATTATTTTCCTGCAATCAGTCATTTTAGTGGCTTGGTAGCTGAT
>LUCH01018683.1:0-12309 GCA_013368495.1 Paragonimus heterotremus | reverse complement strand
TTTTTTAGCTTTGCTGTACTACGAACATCGTCGCATCCTGGATCGCACTTCAGCAGTCCAAGGCAACTCTGGGATATTACTCACTTCCGGATACTGGTGATTTGGAATGTTGTGATGGTCATCTGGAACACTTGAGGACACTTTCCTGCGAGTCAAATCCTTTTGATTACCATAACTTGCTGGAACTTTGTAACTGTTTTGTCTCATTCGTTCACTTTGTTATCACCGATAGTCTAGTGAGTTACACTCGCATTTACCTAGTCTATTCAGTAACTCGTCATGACCACTACACTTGTTACCCGTGTGTACGCAATAACGTATGTAGAAATAACCACGTAGTAACGCAGACCATTTTTCACCAAAAATACTACATGGGAAGTAGGCTAGACATATAATTCAGATGTGAAACAAACCAACAAACGTGGCGGCATGGCTTTCATTAAGAATTATTGTGACATTTCGTGTACAATATAATGTAAACGCAACGTGATCAAAAATTACGAATTCAATTATATCTCCTAAACCACGCGAACCGCAGCGTTTCTGCAACATTGGAATATGAATTCCTCCACAAAAATTCCAATGGAGGCATTTTCAGAAAGTGAAATCGACTAGGAAAGCCGACAGGATGCTTTTGTTGGAAGAAATTGCGACACATTTTTCTCAATAAAAGTGCGAATGTGGACAATTTTTAGGTGTAGCTGATTTTTCTCATTGCAGCGCAGCTATTATATTCGGGAAAATTTATATATTTGTCCCGTAATATGGATTTTCATACTTCTTGAAAAATTTAACTCTCCTTTCGCGACATGGTCATTTCCAGCTTTTTCCGTCCTTGAAGCACCATACAGGGGAACCACACAATTGCCGTTACCTGTCGCAATCTTTCCAGCTCGGAGTGTTCTTCAATGTCTTTCTTTCAGCAGGTCACCACGTCTCCAATCATAGAATGGTAACAACAGCGGTACCAACGAATGGTAAAGATGGCGATTATAACAAATAAAACACAAATAACTTGTCCTGTTTTTGTGCATTGTCCTATGTTGAAGCAGGCTTGTGGGCGTTTCTCACGTTTGTAGTTTTCTGGAAAACCTTTTACTCATATTTCAACCAGACATCAGGAGTCAAAACCTTAATTACGCTTTCCTGCTTGATTACGTCCAAACTCAACTAAAAGCATGCCTTTCCAGGTGCGTGACGTCCAGTTTCCTCATATTCTGCCTTCATATCTCCGAAATAACGTAGAATGCAACTCTGCGTTATTTCCCCAGTAATCCCTATGCTGTTGAACTACCACACATTCCCTGCTTACGTCTTTAGAAGATTAAAACAAAAACTCTTCATGTAACAGAATTCCAAGTTTTCAGGAAATGCAACGTGCTGCAAAGCTCAACAACTTCGATAGCTAGAAAATATTTTTTAACCAAAGATAGCAGAGATATCCATGGTCTACCGATTACACGCAGCTAATGTGCCTGCTCGGTAGTGAAATGTCCTTAACATCATGCCAGATTGATGACTCGTGGCCTGACAACTGTGTGACTGTGGGACTAATACACCAGGATCTTAGAGAAGACATATGGTTGGGAAGAGATTAAGAACATACTGAAGTGAAGTCTGCAGCTGGTGAAAACATTAACCAGCAGTCATCAGAATCATGAAATATCAATGACGGAAGGTTGAACAGTTGTGGCTGAAGTGGTGCAAGTAACAATCAACGTTTTCTTAGGAAAAATGACGGGTATCAAAGCTGGTCATTAGCCGTCAGGTAAGTGGGCGTTGACTTGCGTACAATTAACAAGTTACGCTCTGGCATATTCAGTAAGCAGTAAACAAAACAGTACCTACGTTGGTGATGAAAGATTCAAACGTGTTACCCATGTTTACACTATACCATATGGACCGTAGATAAAAACAACCACGTGACAATGTCAGGCACAATCTCCTTTACGAATAACATTTCGTCGGCTGGTTTCTGCCCGAAACACTGACAGGAAAACAGGCTGAACATAAGTTCCAGAAAGATAACTAACTTAAAGGCGTTGGTATAGCTTTCATTAGAATTCACTGCGATGTTCAGTGTGGAATGCAATGCAACGTAATGTGGTCGGGAATTATAAACGCATTCGTGCCTCTCGAACCATTCAAAATTGAGTGTTTTGCAGCATGGGATTATGTATTCTGCTAAGAAAAGTCCGATAGAGGCATTTTCAGACAGTAAATTTGATCGCGAAGGAGACGATGATGCACTTATCGAAAAGAAAGCGGAATACTTTCTCAACAAAGGTGAGAATATGAGCAATTATTAGGTGCAGCTTATTTTACTCATTGCGATACAAATGCTACACTCCATAAAATGTCTGTACCTCTCTTGAGAAACGCATTTTAATATTTCAAGAAAAATGTGAAAGATCTCTTTCCGCTCCCAAATGGCCGTCTTCAACTCGTTTCTACGTTGAAATACCATAAGAGAAAACTACACATTTGTCCACCTTTCTGTCTTCAAATGTCACCTAACAGCCATTAGTAAAAAATGTGATATCGCAAGTGCATCTTAATGAATTTTGATGGTTTTCTCATTTGTCCAAATTTGGGTTCATTCGCAATAAGATAACGCACGGAAACATCATTGTAGTTTTCTTCCTGTTTACAAAGCTTCAGTTGGTCAAGTCATATGACACACTTTTCCGTTGGTATATTTCTCTACATCGAACTCTTCATTCAGAATACCCTCCAGAGGAAACAGGCAACACATCTCAGTTTGTAACCCCCGACTTAATTTTCACACCAACCGTGTAGATTATTTCGTCCGAATCAGGTGAGGTTTGCACTGCAAAACCGATGGGCCGATGGCCTCTGGGGGTAACATCGGCCGTTACTAGCGCTACATCGCCTATCCAAAGGTTGCATTTTTGGTTCAGCCTCTTTTGTTCAGTTTGAAAGGTCGAAAGCATTGTTCAAATTACTTGTGATAGGTATTTGATCTGTTTCCACCGCACAGTGCCTTTCGTTGGCAGCTGTCCTATCTTCAAGTGCCTCGTGGACGTAACAAGTCGGCCGAAGAAAAACAGGCACGATTAATAGCATTAGACATCAATGGTACGATTCGGCGACTGGAATATTCGTTCTACTTCAGCCAGTACTTTCAAGTCTCATCGTCAGGTGCCCGCTGCGCACAAACAGCATTCAGAATGCGTTGAGCAGACCTTATCAGCCGTTCCCAGATTCCGTCTGTGCAACTTGCACAAGGTAAACTGAAATGCCACGACAGCTTTTCTCTATGGTTTGCCGTTCACATTATTATGGTCTAGCGTCCAAGTACAATATTGAGGTCGTTTTTAACACCCAAATATTTCAGCAGCTCTCTGAATGAACCTCATGTGGTGTTCTACTTCCGATAACCCAAATTAGTATCACAAGAAAACTGTCAGTGATCACGAACTCTACTAAGTCTGAGTGAACTGCTCCAGATTTCAGGCACCTAAACAAGTACCCATGCCTTTTTTCAACCGTGCAACTTTTCACTACGTTTGGACCAAAATAATTTGACCTGTGGTAAGTGTGCCAACCAGGTTGCTTTACCACAAAAGGCAGTGGAGCCACCAACTCTTTGTCGGTTACCACACTCCGGCGGTGGCAGGAACATGCCAGCCTATGATGTTTTCAAATGTCACGGCACCGTGTAGAAGCTAACGCATTAACAAACAGATACAAACACTTCTTTCCAGAATGATCTTCTTCCACCTAAAAGTGACGGAGAACAACGTCCGCCACATGATGCACTCTGGACAATATGGCAAAAGGTTCTGAGTAGATCTTCAGAGCAGGGCGAAAGAAACCTCCCGCTTATCCGGAGGAGACTATCGACCACAACGAAATGCAGTTCACAGAGGCGGTTTTTTCCAATATCTCTTTTCCTGCCACTATGTAAGCAAGAAAAACTTGCACTTTACGAGGAAACGCTTCTAACTGTAATGGCTGCACAACAGCCACTTCGACCGATTGTGATTCAACAGAAGTTGAACGGTCTACCTTCATTATGTCATGTTGCTAATCACTAATCACCAAAGCCCTGTAAGAGTTAAACTGATTCGACTAAGCGATGGTTTTCAACAATTCGTTCCCGAAATACTACTCCCGGCGAGTATGCGGCAGTCCATTGGCTTTACTGGCAACATTCTGTTGTAGTGCAGCCTTATCGACGAGTCGTCTTCTGTGGGTTAAATTGGTTAAGTATGCCGTCCCGTAAATTCGGTAGTTACCTTGGGAACGTCGGACCACTCAGCCACTTTTGCACATACGGCACACACCTAATCCTGTGTGTTTTCACTGTAGTTGGTCAGAGACGTCAACGATAGGCAGCAGTTTATTTGCGACGAACGCACTGAAAAATGCGAAGCCACTGTTGATATAAGACGATCCTACATTCGGTCCAAAAAATCCACAATCTTGAAACAAGCATTCACACTCCAGCGTACCGTTTGCAGCATACAGACAACATTTACGATGGCGGTCAACTTGAACTGTAGAGTGGAAACTTATTTAGGAGGCAAAATCCGAGCTTTCAAAAACGGCGGCATGCAAAAATGCTCAAAATCGTCATTGTAGAACCGAACAAGCAACTACACCTCGTTTCCTTCCGGATGCTCCACAAAATGCACGCAACCCATGGTCAATTTCCGCAAGCTTCTTGGGTCCAAAGCATCCGGGAATCCTCAGATCACCTAGTTCTCGTAAATGTTTCACTCAATCACGCCACTTTGCGTGAGTCTTACCGCCTTAACTTTTTGCGGCAGAGGGTTTGTAATTATATCTTTCCCGGTAGTAAGTATGACGTAATAAACCCAAAGAAATCGTACAAACGATAAACAGCAGACAGAATACTTCGCAGCTGGTTTCATAGGAAACCTAAGTCTCATAGCATTCTCGGCCGCTTCAGAGTCATACTTGATACCAAATGTATATTCAGATGGTATCCTGTCGCCAACTATCTGTCACACTCACAGCGAGCTCAGAACAAACGTAGGTCATGGACTTCAAAAATATTTGACAGCCAGTTTGTTGAATGAAGTCATCCTCTAGACAGCAGTGACGTCAAGTTGTGAACAAATCTGACTGTCGAGGGTATATCCGGCAATGAGGATAGACAGTCACCAGTGTAAAATTCCGTACGAACGAGTTGACATACACCCTTCTCACACGCCTTGAGGCCACTAAATTAGTTCCGGGGCGCTACAATCTGCTTCAGGTACACGATCTCGCAAAACGCTCCCCTTAATACCGAATACAACCGCAACCAGTGAGACTTTAATCTTCAGCAACCCACCCACAAATCGAGAGGTAACGTACAGTTTCTCTTATAACTGATAGTTCAGTGGTATGACGCAGTGAAAGACCACACGGAGTATATCCTGTTTCTCGGGGTGAAACACAGTTGTGTGGTACATCCGATCTCTTGACAAGTTCATTAGGCTCGAAATTCGAAGGTGACAAGGTGATATGCCATTTGCTAACTTGAGTCTGCATTAGGGTGACATGATTCAAATGTAGTTGGTCATCGTATAAAAGGCGTTTTTTAAGTTTCAGCGTTTCACAACCGGTATTCCGTGGATAGACAAAAAGAACTGCCACAGCTCTCCCTAATAGCAAAACTTTAAAATGATCGTCGGCCAAACAAACACGCTTCTCAACAATCGTTAGAGTCAACTTATCCTCTTGTTGGTGGCATTCCTCTACATTTGCTGTGCCAATTAACTTTTGGTTGCATGGAAGTTTATGGTGTTCCACCTCCAGAGGATCTCTATGAACAACACATTTAACAGAAGCGCATGATCTTTCATGTTCACCCAGTGGACCAAAAGTTAGCCAGCCGAAAAGGGTCTTTATCGTGTAATGCCGTTCTTGTCCACCAACTCTTTGGTCCAACACCCAGCAGGCTACCATTCAATCGGTGTATTATCCTTTCTTCAACTAGCCTGTCCGAGCTCGACTTCCTTTAGTTGGTGCCGCCGCTCGTCCACATCACACAGTATAGCTACAAACCCGAGGATAAATCCTCCTAAATTTAAGCTTACTCAACCCCGATGGTTTCTTTCATATAAGCGAAAACTTCCAGCTTTACAGGTGAGAACTAAAGTTCAGTGCGCCATTGGCTGTCGTGACTGTTGGCCTCAAATGATTTGTGGTAACTTGCGCCCTCTAACAGAAATCTGTTTGCAGGTGGTTGCGTCTAAACCGCTGGCAAGATGTGAGTTCTGGTGAAACTTTTCGGTTTCCTCATGCATACTGGAACCATCTCAAGTCAGTCGCACCTGTTGCTGTCAGGCTGTAATGCTACTTGATCAAGTTTCTCTTGTCGTTCGACCACGGGTCATGCAGCAAACGATGATGTCATCCTAGACGACCGTCTTCAATACACGGGGTTTTTTACTCAATAACCCGGGGCTCCATGTGGTACATTGAAGGGTACGAAACAAGCGCCCAAACTTCGTGTACTAGACCAGCTGTTAGGCGCAACGATCTTGGTGAACTCTTGTCATCCTGTAAACGTGTACTTAAGCCCACACAAAACGAAGTTCGCAAGACTAGACTTTGTGGTAATTATCCTCAGAATATTCACTGATTTCTTCTTTGACGGGCTCGTTCTATCGAGTTACGCTTGGACAAACATTACTACGGGCATCACGATTTCTTCATGCAATTATTACAGATTCGCCTTGCACCGCCTTTACGTAACCCGAAGCGATCATGACGACCTGACCTAATCTGCCCTCATAGTCTATAGGTTGCAAGGTAACCGTTTCGCTGTCCATTGCCATACATTAAAAGGTCCTAACTCAGATCCTCAGTCCATATTTTGGCAGCAATATGGAAACCTTTCATGTAAACGGGCAATTGTGTCAGTCTACTAGTAGTGCCTGAAACATGTGGAGCTTACCTTGATAGAGTATGGATCAGGGATCCGATAACATGATGTGATAATCTACGAAGTTCCTGCAATACTCTTCATGGTGTTATCAGTAACAGCACCACACAGTCATCAAATACTCCACGAGCTCTCATTTGACAATGATGTAAAGGGTAGAACGGTTGTTGACTAAAAACTGTCTCTCTAGCTCCAAAACAATACTCCGACTGATTGGTGAGTTTGCTGTGATTGGCCGGACCGCCTTTAAAATGAGCCAACTCAATCTTTTGGAAATCGCTGGAATCCGGCAAGGTTGTAGGGACTGACGTTCTTGCAAAATCCTTCGGGAAAGTTCAGGCTTGCAGACTGCAAGAAAAACTGGATTCTGACAACCCGCCACTTCCGCTTAAAACGCAGGCCAGCAGAGCTCTGCTGTTTAACCAACGAAAGTCGTTGATGTTGCCCCGAATCTGAAACTGTCGACACACTTTCAAACTTTTTAGGGCGCTGCCTAGGCGCTATCACTCGGTGGATAGCTTGCGTTAGATCTTCCTGTTGGTTGAACTTCTTAACTGGATGCTTATCCTTGAACTTATCAACGGTGAAGGCCGGCTGGATACTTACCTTACTTCTTGTGTCAGACTCCTCGTCAGAAAACACGGTTATACCGGAGATAAAGCGAATACCACCGCAAACAACCTGTAGGACTGGTAATTGCACCGACCTATCCTCAGGTGCCTTTGAGCGTCAAAGCATTCCTGAAGGAGTTGGGTGAGTTACTAGGCAACAGATTCCAGATTCTAGCACCGACAAGTTAAGTAGTGTTACGACAAACCGTCCTCGAGCTATGCGTGGGCTAATAACGACCACCCAATTCAAAACAAGATTTGGCCGATGGCTCTCTGGTGCTGTTAGGTAAACAGAAGCAAACAGGTGCTACTTCGGCTGTGACAGTCAGCAACAACATTGCAATTGTAATGCAGCTGCACAATTTTAACGTTTAATGCTGAATAAACAATACGAAATAAATTTACAGAACTATCTCACATGTTCCTGTGATAAATCCAGCGGGAAAGAAAATATTAACCTCCTGCGAAGCACGCCGAACAAAAGCAAATAGCTGACCTGTCACTTATCTCCAGTTTAGTGAACCAATAAGCAGGAGTGATTATGTTGGGATAAGATGCAAAAGTGAGGACAAACTGTATGCAGAAGGGTGTCTTGGTCGGATCACAGCACAACAGGTGGACCAAAAAGCGCCATCCACTCGATAAAAAACAGCAATGTTTAAATGGGTGTTTCTTGATTTGATACAGGAAAGGCCTCGCACTACCTCGTGAGACAGTCAGCAGCAAGGTTTTGTTCATTTTGTGTCCTCAAAGTCTGTAAAGATCCCATCAGGTCAACTCCCACACGATGTGAGCCAGCTGTTAAAATCGTTTGAAAGTGGGTTCTGTAAGTCACTGCAGCAGTTTTGTTTGCGCGCAGACATTAAAGACGGAGCACAGACGAATATCCCCCTCAGGTTGCCCCCAAAAGCGTTGTCAGACAGTTCCTTTAGTCATTAGTTGACTTACATTCTTAAGATTTAGATGCACCTCCGGTCTACCTTCTGAGTTTTTCCGCTTGGAACGACTAGTTTGTGCGTTCGGCTAAATCTGTCATACCCAACGCACCGTTGAGGAACCCCAGTCTCGCCCACTACGACCATAAGCAGCATTCTTTAAACGTTTTCCCTTCCACATCGAGGCCAGTTGGTTTAGGATTTCCTTCAAACTGCCGTTTGTACACAATGGAGATTCATGCGTCATTCGGCTGATGGTATGACCGAGCAGCTGCGATTGATGGTATAGACAACACTACACCGACCGTTTCTATAGGGAGACAAAACAGGGCATCGCCATTCGCACGACCTTTACTCGGATGATGGATGTATGCAACCCAGTAACCATGTCGATACTCCGGCCCTCGTGCTCATTGACCCTTGCGTCGCCGGAAGTTATAGAACCACTGCATGACCCAGCGATTGCTCTGAACACTAAAATATTGCCGGCGTAAGCAAGGGAGAAGACGTTTAAAAAATACACCAAGGCTAGCATCTCCAGACAGGTAGAGAGGTGGCCACCTCCACGCTCGTCGAGCCGACGGCTTACACGGACAATCACCACAGCGCCGTTAGCGGACTTTTGGTAAGGAACAGCGTCGACAGCTAGGTCACTGAAATTAGTGTCTAGTATGAAGGGACAAAGTAATGGCGAAACACCTGAGTATACGAGGGCTGAAGGTGAGTTCAGCCTATACTCTATAGTATTGAATGCTGCATAGCAGTGAGCCTATCAAACAAGTTTTCTATCCTCCCCCTTGCTATTTACGCAAAAGGTGAGACAAAGTTTTGATAGCAGGAGGCCAATCCGACGGAACCGCATACTTCAGTGAATGAGAGCGGTACCGACCGACTAACGGGTTGTTCGATCCTCGTACTATTTGTCTATTTTTTGGACGGTGTAATTTGACGGTCTAGGGATAACACTTTCTACTTCACACTTCGCAGATTTTAAATTCAGGCAGGCAATTCTAGAATCCGACATTATGCTGTCCAGTAGTGTTTACATGTACATTAATACCATAAAGGTAAATCAAACATACGCTTGTTGCAAAAACCTGGGGCGCTTTGTGAAACATTCGCCGGAGGTGGATGGACGTTTCAGCGGGAAAATACGGCGTTATTTCATATTCTTATAAGCAATTCTCAAAATAAACGAACGTCGTCTTTCGACGATCCACTGGACGGATTTTCGCCTACCAGTAGCTTAAATCCAGGTCGAGTATCGGTAACTACTTAGCGCCCTATAAGTTGCCGAGTGTGGTATCCGTGCACAGTAAAAGAAAGGAGGCTTTTTGTTGTGTAATAACGGTGGATTCCTACCCTTCCCTTTGACCGGCATGGTTGGGTTATACTGTGGGATAGGATCGTTGCTATGCCAGCCTCCAATTCACAACTCGGATAATGAATTTGACGATTCGACAATCAAAGTAAGGACACATCTGTCGGCAGTGTGCTGGAAGTTTTGTAGCTTCTATGTTGTCAGCTTTCCGGAATGAGCACCCGGGGGCCATTGGAGGGTCTTGCAGAGAGTGGTCACATTCAGCACTTTCCTTATTACTAAACAACCATTCCAGCAAGCCCGTCCTGTTGAGGGATTTTGCGATTTGGAACAACGATCTACATGTGACTATTTTGTTAAGTCCAGCGAGCCCCCACTACGGTCTGCCGACAAAAGAGCTGTTGGCGCAAGGTCGCCGCAAATACCTGCAACAACATAACATCACATCAGCCCCTGACGCTACCTGCTTATAGCTCACCGATGTGGTTGTCTTATATTTTAATCCATTTCTGTCATCCATAGGACATTCTCCTCTCACAGTGAACTACTTTGAAGAAGGGAAAGTTTACTACCAATCTTGGGTAATTATGCCCCAAAATCACTTAATTTTATATCTGTATGGACACTCATGCAATACCCATTTGGCCAGAGTTATGTGTTGTGTGACTACTTAGTCAATCTATGTCGTACCAGAAGAATCCGAAAATTTATCAGGATCAAGCTGACCTTCCGGTGACCACGACAGCTGCGTGACTGGGCGATCACGCTTCATTCCAGCCCATGCTCGAAGATGGACGGTCCTGTAATATAGTGATGGGTGGGTGCAATAGTGTCGTACCGAATCACATGCCTGCTGACAAAAGCAAGCATAAGGTGTGTATTGTAAACATCAGAGAGCTCTTGATACACTCTCAACTAGTGAGAGATATACGTTAACTAGTGGTCACTAGGAAACTGTCCTTCTCATTAACTTTACAGAAAAAGTTGTCGCCGGTGAAACGTCATACGTACTTAGTGTAATTACTTCATTAAACGTTGACTCATGAAGTCTTGCACCGACGCTACGTTCTGTCGGTTAAAGAAGCCGAATCAACAGTGCACCCAAAATCGCAACAAAGTATCAACCACCAGAGCAAATCACTGAGGGCAGCTCCACCAAAAGTGCGGGCTGAAATGGACCTTTCATTTGTTTAACCGTGACTGTCTAGTAGACTTTCTTCCAGTAGTTATTTTAGTTCCACTCGGAGTATTACATTTTGTGTGCTGAGCGTGAATATCGACGTTTCTCTGATACTGACATACTAAAGGTTTCTGTGTGTTAGGACCGAGGGCTGAACTTAGTGAACGGTTTTGGACGCAAGACAAATTGTGAAGGATATAGCTTGAAAACCATTCCAGTGTTGGTCAAGTATAGTTTGAGTGTAGTTATATAAGTGTCACCTAAATGTCACAGCCCGTTGTACTGTTGCTAAATAGTAGCACTTGCGCCACTGAAAACCATACCAGTGATGACTGGAGACAAACTCGAGCTTGGGCATAGGCCTCAAATTTCGAGTGGAAGTTATATCTTCTTTCCGTTCGGAAAACAGCGTGTATGTGATCATGCTGGTGGGAAGGACTGGAAAGATCAACCAAAATGACCAAACGATAATGTTGTTCCGGAACATTACTTCTAAACACTTCGTAAGAGAGCTGGGGGGATACACCACCAAGTTTGCTCACTTCCCCATCAATGCGCCCAGATATGTATATATTTAGAAGTGTGCCAGCGGAGGGAAATATCCAGAGCTCCTCTGCCCCTAGTAAAACTCAAGCCTTCTCACCCCCTGAGCATTCAGAGATAGCCCAGTCCAGCAGAAATGCAACCACGGAAATATTCGGTTGGCATTTTAAACTACACTTGTCGGTCACCTTCTGTTGACTATCAAGCGACTTCGACCAGATGAATGGCAACAATAGTTGAAGGTACTCTTCTGGCTATATGATGTTTATTCAGAAACGTAATAAGAAAGAAACAGTCACGGGTGTTTCATACTGGGAAGGGTGGATGTTTATAGGACTGATGATATCTGACGTATAAATCAGTCAGCCGGGTGTATCCACCGTCTCCTGAAGCCCTAACTTCGGTTCTACTGACCTGGGCGATTTCGGGGTCGGGTACCGGTTTGCAAGCCAACTGCTTTCATTTCGAGATCAACGATATCTGAGGCTTCAACAAATTGACCAACTTGAATAAGTTTAATTTGGTGTCCAATCGGTAACACAAAAACAAGAACGCTGAGATAGTCCGTTGCATTTTTAGCAGAACGGCAGCCACCTGGTCATCACATTCTATGATGTCACGCAGGCTTCTGAGATGTATTTAACACTGGGTCGTATGTGCAAATTTGGACGTAACTACACGAGGTGGAATGACTGAATGTGTGTGGTTATGGGCAAGAGAACAGTCGCGTACATTATAAGAATGTATCGTGGGCATATACGCTGCGCGTCTCGCGCGAAGTGACCTAGGAATGA
>LUCH01018682.1:0-12554 GCA_013368495.1 Paragonimus heterotremus | reverse complement strand
CACGGTTGCAGCCGGGATCCTTAGAGAAGCCACTCGACCGCCGTTCACTACAACACTTTCATAAGTTTCCCTGTTACTACCCGTCGTTCAAGCGAGAATAAGTTCGGCGGTCTTGGTCGGTCTCGGTAGTTTTGCCATTGCGGACAGGGATAAACCAACTACCTGGCAATTGTGCGACGTATGAGCAACGTCTGCACTCACTTAAGCGAATGCTGCTTAGGGATACCAAATTAAAATGGAAGTATGCAGCCATTATATCCAGCCACATCTGCAAGTGTTACGTAAGATAGGTTTCTACTTAAAACGTTAATTATGCCAGAGAGTGGTATTTGCCACGTCACCCAGTACGTCACCCGAATGAGCCGGACAAGGTGCGAATAGCGTTTGATTTTCTGCTGCGTATCAAGTAGTGTCTCCTAATAGCGTTCTATTGCAAGGACCTGATTTAACCAATAACTTTGTTGGAATGCTCCTGTTTTCACAAGCATGCGATAGCCATCGCGGCAGATTTTGAGGCAGTGTTTTTCCAGGTTCGAGTTCCGGAAAGTGACAGACGGGCTTCAAGCTTCCTGAGGTGGAGCTCATTTCCTTTGGATGATTCGCCGGAGGTATATGGGTTGAACGTACATTCTTTTCGGTGCAACTTCTTCACCGTTCTGTGCAAACTCCGCGCTTCAACTAGCAGCTGCTGACCATGGGTATGATTTTATGACCCGACAGCGTTAGTTGTAAGGGAGATCTTCTATGTGGATAACTGTTGTCAGTAGAAACGATTAAGGAAGCTATATCTGTTATGGACAAACTTCACGCCCTGGTACAGAAGGATGGGTTTCGTCTCACAAAGTGGACATCTAACAGAGCCGAGGTTGTTGAGCACATACCCTCGGTGGATAGACTGTACAAAACGGTTAGCCTAGACCCAGAAGGTTTTGATTACCAAAGGGCCTTGGGTGTCACATGAGAAGTGATAAGTGATTGCTTCCAGTTCCAGGTGCACCTTACAAATGCGTCTTATACTAAGAATGATATATTGAAATGCGTTGTCTCCTTATACGACCCTCTGGGAGTAGTTGCTCTAACACTAATTCCAGCTCATGAGCTGCTGCAAGGCCTTTGTGGTCGGGGCCTTGGTTGGGATAGTTTAATACACGAGACCGATCGTCTAACTTGGGAGAATTGGATGACAAATATCCGATCTGTTAGCCTAATTAGGGCGCCTCTTTGTGTGTCTCCCAGCATATCTACTGCCCTGGGAATAGAACTGCACGTTTTTTGATGCATCTGAGGTAGGATACGATGCAGTTGGTTATATAAGGCTGGCATCTTCGAGCGGTCCAGTCAAGTGTTGTTTCGTTCTAAGCAAATCAAGAGTGGTTCCGCGTAAAATAGTTACCATCCCAAGGCTGGAACTCACGACGACCGTCCTCGCAGCAAGGCTGATGAGGCTCCTTGTGGACTAACTGAGAATGTTTATCGACCTCGTAGTTCTGCGGATGGACTCAATGATAGTACTGCAATATATTCGCAATAAATCGTCGCGCTTTGAAATATTCGTCGCAAACCGTGTGAGGTTAATACGTGAGTATACCAATGTATTGCACTGGGGACATACGCCCTCTGAGATGAGCCCGACAGGCGTAGCTTCCAGACGAGCTTCACATTTATTTTCACATGAGTTGGACTATTGGCTTCGGGGACCGGAGTTTCTAGCGCTTTTAGAAAGCAGCTGGCCAAATTTATCAATTTCCACTGCAATGACAGACGAGAACTGCGATGTTAGGCCTGTTTTAGCTGTCGAGACAGTGCCCGCAGTGAATCCCATATTGGAACGTTTGATACCGCGAAATTCCACTTGGTTAAAACTGTCGAAAACAGTGGCATGGCTCTCTCGCTTCGTTGAGTTCGTTTGCCCATTAAAGTCCGAAAGCCAAAGAGATCCGGTGAAATCAGAACCGTGACGTGTGTTCCAAATGGAACGAACAATCAATAAGTTCACCATGCCTGTTCAGAAAAAATGTTTTGCAAATGACCTGAAATATCTCAGGGCTAACTCCAATGAAAGGAGACGTATAAGTCGTCTGTCTCGATTGCGATAAGCACCAATAGAAGGTTTATTATGTACTGAGGGAAGGGCAATTGGCGCGTTGACTAAAACGATGTCAAACCTGTTATTTTGCCGTCGCATGGCACAGTCACAAAACTTATATTTAAACATTACCACGAGGTGGAGGGTCACATGGGTGCCACATATGTGCTCGCGTCTACTCGGATGAAAGTTTGGTTGTTAAAATGGATGGCGACTGTCGGGCGCGTGATTAACAAGTACTATAGATGCAAATTACTCTTTTCTGAACTGTGTGATCAGTTAACGGCTCCATTACCAATAGACAGAATGACTGCTAATGGGTATGCATTCCGGTATACTGGAGTGGACTACTTCGGTCCGTTCAAAGTCAAGATAGGTAGAAGCGAACGCAAGCGTTACGGCTGTGTATTCATTTGTATTCAGACTCGGGCTATCCATTTGGAAGTTGCCTACTCACCGTCGACTGATTGGTTCTTGATGGCACTTATTAAGTTTTTGGATAGACGAGGTGCTCCGGATGCCCTATATATCGACAACGGCATCAATTTTGCAGAAACAGATTCAGAATTAAAGGGAAGAGTACAAGTTTTGGATGAAAGAGTGGTTGCTGAAGGCTTACTAGTTCGTAAGATTGACTGGCACTTTAATCTACCTGAAGTCAACCACAGAGGTGGGATATGGGGAATAATGATAAGAACCGTCCGGCGGATACTTATCTCCATCACTCACCAGTAAGTTATGAGTGAGGAGACGCCACTCAGTTAAATTGTAGAGGTAGAACGGATAATCAATAACCGCCCGCCTGTGCCTATCTATGGTGATCTCCAAAACCCAAAAGTGCTGAGACCGAATGATCTGTTATTGTTTCGGTCGAATGGGGATTTTCTGAACGACGGAATTACATTATCAGAACGTTATACCAAGGGTTGGAGGAAAACCCAACATCTCGCTTGTGTATTTTGGGAGCAGTGGCGACGTGAATACCTGCCTGGATTGCAAGCATTTCACAAGTGGTTTACCGCCTCACGGGAATTACAGGTAGGAGACGCCGTACTCCTTTGTGACACATCAGTTCTTCGGGGTGTTTGTCCGAAAGGCCTAGTAACCGATGCATCACCAGGATCAGTATTTGTGGAAACACAACAAGGCGTTGTAAGGCGTGATATTAGGTCGCTATGTCTTCTGGAACGGGACGACAGAAGTTAATTCTGGTATGTCAAGAGTGGCTTGAGAGTCTCTTGCCCTATCTCCCGATGGTCTTCGTGGGTTTGTGTAGAAAGTCACAGTAGCTTTTGGGGCCCGATGTTGGATTCGTTGAAATTCGTCTGGTATGTTTGTTGTCTTTTGCATGGTATGATGCGAAACGATTAACCCGTAGAGGTGCGTTTGGTTTGGTTGTAGAAAGTCTATCCTTAATCATTCTGTTCTTTTTGTTGTATGCAGTAAACGATCATAACGAATTTTGTACCATAATTCCACGCCAAATGTTTGCTCTTCCTCCTCACAACTATCATTGTATATATGTTAAAACTTCCTCCTTGGTGTTGTTGGCATGTTCTCAACTTCGTCTGTACCTGATTGTTTTAATGGGGTCATTTTCCATTGACTGGTGGCTGTTCGTGAACACGTGCTTAGTTGCCCCATTTCGAACTCCTTTTCTGGATGATTTGTGTACGCGGTTGATTCACATTCAAGGTGAGTCAGTACCTCTGTTTTACTTTTATTAAACAGTACCGTATAAATTCCAATCTTCTCGAACGACTTTTCTGATGTTTTTAGGCTTGGAATATAGTCCCGTTAACCCGGTCGTGTGAATAAGCGTTAGTGGAATTGTCGAATACGTGTTATTGAGTGAATTACTTTAAATCGCCAGGAGCGATTTAACACCCTGCATACCTGATGGCATGCGGTTGACGAACTTTTATACTTTTTGGAGGATGGCAATGTTTTTTGGAAATACGGTAATCAAACTTGGGCACAATGTTCCACTCGGGGGTGAAATATGACTGAGTACAGTGGAACGGACATGGCTCAAAATGGGCTAAGGAATGCGAAGTTTGGTTGGCATAACGCCCGAAGTGCCCTTGTCTTAGCCACGGCACAGTGGGAAAATCTAGCAAACGTACCAGTGACTTGGATACTTAATTCTCTCGTTTGTAATGAGATCACTTCCAACGACCCAAAATCATAAACCCTCTGCTACGTGAGAGTTGCCTTGCCAGTGCCACCGTGCCTGTTCACATTGCGTGGTGAATGTAACTTTACTACAAAACACTAATATCAATGTAAGTGTGTTGGCCTAGATATCGCAGTCTCATTTGTGGCTGTATGATGAATCCCCGCCAACTCTACTGCTGTAGGCTACACTCACTGGGATAATAATGTTTCACCCATTACCATTGAGAACGCGGCTCAACCAGCCTGATGCTTGTTTGAATTCTGAAGATCGACTGGAGTTTCCGTCGAAATTCGTCCCCCCTGGTGGCTGCTGTGCAGCCGTATTTAATGTTGCCTCACGTCCAACTCCCTAACGTCTTCAATTGTTGCGTGGAAGTCTGCAAGTGAACGATGAGTAAGTCAATAAATTAAGCTTGTTTGCAGATTCACCGTCTTTTCATAACGACTTCCGATCAGCGTTAACATAAGGCCGGAGAAATCTTGGCCGCACAAACCTAGGAACCATTATCACGGCACTTACGCAGTTTTGTCCCTAGTCCAATTGTCCGTTCATGTACGTCCCTTAGAAACCCGATGGTCGACTGGAGTACATGAATGCAAGTCGCAGACCGTGAGCTTCTGAGCCATCGTGCTGGGGAAATTCATTTTCCTACAAAAAAATCATTGTAATAGCTTGGTAGCTGATACGGAAAGTGAAATCATCGAAATCTGCGCCGTGGACTCATAGGCATTTGTTTTAACTTACCAATAATTGAAAACCACCTCATCGTAATTGTTTTTCGAAAATCGTTTAGGCCGCTGTTGGTGTGGTCGATTGTGTGTGGCAATGTCAACACAAGAATGCTTGGGTTGTTTTCAGTTTGTTTTTCACGCTTGTCGTTTGTTTGTTACTTCATTTTCAGTTGTTTATTTTTCATGTGTAGGAGGTGGATTATATTGCGACTTTCAAGGCGATGTTTGAAGATCGCGAATTTCGCACTCTGTCACAGTTTCAGGAGTATCTTCAGAGGTACATGGACGAGGTGGACGTTATTTACGTTCATGAGACGAGCCGTAGGAATGGTAAGGTAAGCTGATATAGTTTCCTGAAAACCGTGCAGATTTATTATCGTTGTACGAAGTACAAAAAGCGTAGGAGTGTATGCAGGGGTGCGCGATGTGTCCACTGGTTTAACTGTTGTTAGTTTTAATAAATTAGTTATCGCGACACATGTTGCAGATCACGATTTCATGTGGTCCGACGAGATGCATGTCTGGTTGTGAGTTCTTTCGAGTTGGAGGATAACCATCCCCTCAGTCGTCTGCAATATGCATTCCATCCTACGAATCGTGGATCAGCCGTTGGTGAGTTGAACGAATGCAAGAGTCTGTTTCAGTACAATTCATCAACTGCCGGCACTTAGCAGTATGTAGCGGATGTTCGCAAGAAGTTCACCACAACCGCTGACGCTGAAAACATCCGCCGCGAGTTAAGGCCTGCGATGACAAGTGAGTCTGTTAGTTAAGATTGGTCACGGAACGCTAGAGAACCTTGATGAGGTGTTGCCGTTGATTAGTGCGATAGGTGTGGTGCGCACTATGAGGGATAACGGCAACTGATATATGCATATCTGCTTCTCCCAGCGAACGCAGATTGAACTGTTCCGACGGTTTTCCGCCTGTCGTGAATGTGGATGCCAACCACTGGATTAACAGGCACAAGTATGCCATTGTATATTTCCTCGTACTTTCGAAGTTGAAATTCATATCATTTCCTCGTAACAGACGGCATGGGACATAGCCGACCCGTGGTGTACGGGTACTTTCGTAGTGAGAAGTATGCTCCGCTACGTAGACCTTCCAAAGTTTTTCTAGAAATGATGGGGGAGGTGATTGTGGAGAAGAGGTTTGTCATGGATATGGTGGCTGCGCAAGCGAGGGAAACATGTGGTGTTCGGCTGTGACATCTTGTTGTGTTACTTTCATGTACGTGATGCCGTACGTAAGTATGTCATTGGGCAAAATTCATCCGTCATATTTTTCAAAAGGCAAACCCTTTTCGCAGTCATTTTCTCTTCCACCGAATGGTTACGGCAGATAATGAGGAAGAATAAGCTACATCGCTTATCGTAGGTCCAAACGAGATTTGTAAGTCATCGGCCGAACAGGTAGGAAGTTTACGAATTTTTGTTGTGTAATTGGCCGCACATCAGGTCGTAGTGGGACGTCCATGCGCGAAGCGATGTTGTCCACTTCGGCAACCGAATAAATAATGGGCTGGAGAACGCAAACGGACCGTCGAGGGAGAAGACGCACCCAAGAGACTTCCCAGCCGCCGCCATTCAGGAAATATGGATCAACAGTGAGTGGCTGCTGCGAGAGTACGAACTACAAGCGATCTATGGTGCGACCGTCGTGAGGTTGTGGATGTTGACGGGTGCGCAATGAACCTTCTTTACAGAATGACCACAGTCGCAAGTCACCTTTTCTAAAAGCACCTGAAGGGACGAATTCCACGACTACTTTTCGAACCAGTATCTGAATGCAAGGTGAGCGGTTCTCTAGTAATCACCTTGAAGGTAGCAGCTTCGTGTGCGACAAGATGGTGACGTGAATGTACTTTTTACCGTACAGTGTGACTGCCATGCATACACATTCTGTCGATGTTTCGGAAATATTTATACCCCTACGGTAAGGTTCTTCATAGTTTTCGTTTCCGTGTACAAAGGTTGAATCCCCATTCATGAGCGGTAGCTGGCAGATTACAACTTGCCAATCCGACGGTTGATAGGTCCGCAACTTTGCCTTTGCCAGTAAGATACTGGAACGTGCAAGGACTGGCTAACATTTACACGACTTCCGCGTGGGCTCAGCTGCGAGCGGTATGCAACAGATGTGAGTGACGAAGCCTGAAACAGGATTGCCGTGTGGACACCGCGGTGGCCCCGTACGGATGGACAATTATTGATGTGCTGCCGATCAACTCATTTTTCACTCCAAATGTATGCAGTCGGCGGACACAAACGAGTATCCATTTTGTGAAAGCAGTTTCAACCTCAGTCGCCTGGTAAGTGCACGTTTCGAATCCTTATTTTTTGTCAGTTCCCTCTACGTCAACCGTCGCTCGCAGTTCCCCTGTGATTATCGGAGGCAAGTCTCGCACGCCATCCACGACGGATGTCGACTCAGACTCGTCCGCTGACAATTTACCGCCTGCAGACGGGTGGAAGAAAGCGCGAACCAACATCACGTGGAACGCTCATCCTGCGGATATGATTGAAGGAAATAGGTCCCTTCATATATGCATACACAAATTTCTTGCAGATATCAGATACGATGAACGACGCGATGAAGAGGACTTCGTGTGATACACGGTTTCAGTCATCCGGTAGGACATTCATAAAACACGAAAACCAAGGGCCACATTATGTAAAGGAAAAAAGCAGACGAAGTTTGTAGATTTGTCCACACTTATCAAATACATAATTCAAGATTCTATCCCCACGCTTCCGCCTACCGTGACTTCACTAGTCCACCAATGTGCTTGACTTAACTCATAAGATAAGACAAATGGACGGAACAGTTATAGCTGTGTAGGCATGGAGCACAGTCTGGCATATTTTAAGTCAACTGGACGGAGCAGCTATTAAGTTGAATAAGTGCGGCATAATTAGACGTTGATCATGGCTTGAAGCAATCGGACGGATCAGCTACCAATCTCAGCGCCAGACATGTGAATCGGACTAACCAACACGTGCAATAGTGTCGAAGTGTATTATATAATAACCAACCCTTTCTTATGAGGCAGGGTGAAGAGCAGTTAGCTCAGAATGTTCCCAGGATTTCGCCTTCGACGGATGATCTTCTGACGATGTGACTGTAACCTCCGTTCGTTTGATTCAGATCTTGCATGAAAGTGCTTCTTAGCAAAGGACCAAAGATCTTTCATATTTTTTTAGTGCATCATGCTGTTCTCAGGTTCCACGAAACTTTTCGAATGATTGATCTTCCAGTGCTCGCAATGGGCCATTCCATCCAAAGCTCTGTAGGCTCTCCATTCGTCCGTAATTATTATGGTGGTCGGATGAAAGCGAAAGAATTGAATAATATAATCGACTTATTCGAACGTGTCTTCGGATGAGGAATAATAAGTTGACTGTATTTTGTCTGTCCCCTGGACAGGTCACCACTAACGCTGTGAATGTTATGCTGCCATTGAACGCTCAGTGTAGCAAAATTGCGAATGCTTCCTCTAGCGCAAAACGGCTATTTCCAAATATGGAGTCTCTTTGAACGGAATACTGTCGCTTACATGCATCACATTTCCGCCGGTAGTTGTTTGCACACCTCGAGATCTAAATCGAGCTTTTAAAAATGCAGAACAGTTAAAAGAAATTATCTTCCGACGGAATTCATAGCATCACATTCAGATGTTGGGCCCACTGCAGTTACTATGACAGCCCCATCATCGCACGCACCCGTCCACATGCCCCCTTTAAGACCGCGGTGTGCCATCCCAAGAGCCCCACGGCCGTCAGACCAACGGTCATCATTGTGGCCTGACGTTAGTGACATTTCAGCGCCGGGCGAGTACACTACCCGAGGAAAGTAAATTCTTGAGCGTGTTTGTACTTCATATTTAGAAAACGGAGTTGCAGTCCTGGTGGTTGGGCTGTGTGCGACGATGGGGCTGTGGGAGTAACTGCAGTCGGACGGTAATTTCTTTTAACTGTCCTGCATTTTTCAGAACTAGGTTCAGATCACAACGTGTGCAAACAATAAGTCTGTATTGGGGCCGATCAACGAGAGCCGGTCGCAGGTTACGCAGTATCTTAAAAGTTTGCGTTCACGCTTTTACCTTCTCCGCCCAGATCACTCGAACTTTTTATCGACGTTGATAGGCAGAACACGGCAGAAATCAGAATGAACGTGTACTTAGTCCGTTGGAGATAAGTTATAATGATCTCCTTCAATTTTGGTCAAAAATTAGATAACATGCTGGCAGTCGGCAGTGGGGTCTGCAGTCGGCGAAAACATATACCAACATTCATCGGAATCATAAGCGCACATGATACCAAGATAGAAGGGTTGTAGCTGAAATGGTAGAAGTGAGAATGAATGTCTTTCTCGGATAAGTAACGAGTTTCAAAGTTGGTCATCCTCTACCAGATAAGTGAGCCTTTACTCACGTACACATGGAAAGCTATATTCAAGTATAGTCAGTAAGCAATAAACAAGACAATACGCACGCTGATGGAGTGGGACGTGTTGCTCATGCTTACACCATACTGTAGATAGAAACGACCTGGTGGCAACGTAGGCCCTTTTCCACCGGAAATGCTATAAGGGTACCAGGCGGAACATATGACTCAGATGTACAACCAACCAACGACCGAGGCGGCATAGCTTACATTACGAATTACTGTGATATTTCGTGTACAATGCAATGCAAGCGTAACGCAGTTGAAAATTACAAACTCAATTACATCTCAAAAACCACGCGAAATCAAGCGTATCTGCAAGACGGAAATATGTATTCCACCACGAAAATTCCGACGGGAGCGTTTTCAGGACGTACAATCAATTAGGATAGCCGAAATGGTGCTATTGTTGAAAAGACGAGTGACATTGTTCTCAACGGAAGCGCAAATATGGACAATTTTTTGGTACGGCTGATTTTTCTCATTGCAACGCAACTATTATGCTCGATGGGATCTATAAGTATTTTAATATATCATGAAAAATTTGAAAAAAACCTCTTTTTGCGCCTAAGTGGCCGTTTTGAACTCGTTTCGGCCTTGAAGCACCATACCAGCGAACGACAGAGTCGTCGTTATTTGTCGAAATCTTTCCAGCTGGGGGTGTTCCTTAGTGTCATTCTTTCTGCAGGTCACCTCTTCTTTATTCCAGCGTACATCCTAATTTCATGGAAAAGTTGACAATAGCGGTACAAATTAACGTCAAAGCATGGCGAATATAACTGATAAAACACGACTTACTTGTCTAGTTTTTGTGCATTGACCTACGTTGAAGTAAGTTTATAAGCATTCCTCATGTTTGTATTTTTATAAAAATCCCAGTATTCACGTTTCAACAACAGTTCGATTGTCGAAATTATGATCACGTCTTCTTGCTTACTTACGTCCAAATTTGAATAGAAGTATGTTCCCATGTCCATGACATCGATTTTCATTATATTTTATTTTCAGTTCTCCAAACTACAGTAGAATGCGACTCTGCATTATTTTTTCATTAATCCATATGTTGTTGAACTGCCGTGAATTCCTTGCTTACGTCTTCGGAGTATCGAAACAAAAAAATCTTCAACAAACAGAATTCTAAGGCTTTAGGAACTGCAACATGTCACAAAATTTCGGCAACTTCAATAGCCACAAAATATTTTTTAATCAAAAGATAACAGAGATATTCACGGTCTACCGATTGCACATATTCGGTACTGATTGCACTACGATATTGTTCACCAACATGGTACGTTATCACCACTGCGCTGAAACTACCTCTGTGTTATGGATAAGTACACTTCCGAGTATGAATGAATTTTTCCAATTACCACAACCGACGACGCGGTCAGTACATCCCTTATGAGAGAAAATCTGAAAATTCACTCAAGTCCGCGAGATATCGAAGATAACCTGGAACGCTTCGAAATTTTGATGTATTACGCGTGAAGATATAATAATAGTGTACATTTTTCAACGCATTTGTGAGAGGCATGCTGAGATGTGCGTGATCATGGTAAACAAAACAGGATGTGCAAAGAAACAAATAGTCACATAGTACTTCAAACATAAGGTCTATCAGCAAAAGAAAGCGTAGTCAGGGAGGAAATGATTGCGGTTCACAGGCGTTTGATGCATGCACCAGCGTAGGAGAAAATGCGCTTGTTTCACACATCTAGTTCAAAAAGTAAGATGTTGCATTAATTTAACTTTTACAGGGTTATGTAGCAGCCGATGCTTCAAATATTTCAACGTCGCGCCTGGAGAAATGTGATAATGCCACTTCGAAGGATTCCGCTTTTATTTGACGCAACTATCGTCAGAAAAATGTTACAGTAATTCGGCTTGAGCGACTGAGAACAAGAGGTTACGAAAGTTGATTCTGTGGGTGGCTTGAAAATGTCCAAAAGTTGGGTATCTCGTCAATCGGCCGAGCAATGCGGGGTTTATATCATCCATTCATCGCGTGAATTTACGGTGCGTAACGGACGTTTTTGGGAGCAAGAAAAATAGCATAATCTCTCGTGGTAAATAGAAGAATGTGAGATGACCACATGTAACATGAAGAATTATGTATATGTGATTTTACTTTTGGCGAAAACTTTACGCGACGCAAATATTTTTTTAATAAATTAAATATTGTAGGCAGGCAATTTCTACAGTATTCCGCGATAGTTTGGCAGCCAGCAGTTTTTTATAGGAAGAGTGTCATGTGATTAACAAAACTCCTTACCGAGTTTATACATCAATTTGTTTTATAGGATAAGTGTTTAAGCGGAAATCTGTATTACATAGCACACAGGGGTTACCAGGTGGTTAGTGAGGAGGGTTTGAGGCACAGAAGACAGTATAAGATATGAATTGAGGTTTCAATGCAAATATCTAAGGTAAGCGAGAGGAACATTTTTCTTTCACAATTTTCTGAAGTTTAGCATTTTAGTCAAATGAACGGTCAGTACTGCCCACCACTAATTGTAGTCTGAGGGCCTACCAGGGTGAATAGGTTATTACAAAGGGGCATACATGTAACATGTGGGAAGGGTGTATATGCTAGTGATAGTCCTGCATTTTGTTTTCCGTGCGTGTTCTAAATACAACTCGGAATAACGTCATTCCACTGAATTTGCCACAAAATTCTCCAGCATACTGAGCAATGCATGTATAGTAACGAGTATGAACAAAATGATACTGATTTCCCGATGGTTTCGCGAGTACGCAATGAATAAAGTGCTAGTTGGAGGGTGAGTGAATGGCGGAGATGCGATAAACGATTTCAGGCAAGTTGTTTCATATGAGAGCCTGATTGTAGGGACGGGTATAAAAACTTATCCAGCTGACAACTAAAAGTTCTCCGTATCACATTCAAAAAAGTCACCAGAAGATGCACGGAATTTGAAGGTTTCTATTATGCTTGATGATGCATGGAAGCTATCCAAGCCTTTCGTAAAACACTGAATGTTGTCATCGGCTCTGAATTCATTCAGAAGTCCATCGAAAACATACGAATGTTTTAAACCAAAGAAGTTGGCTGGTATCTTTTCCGAGCTAGCAGGGTTTGCAAAGCAGAACCT
>LUCH01018681.1:0-12430 GCA_013368495.1 Paragonimus heterotremus | reverse complement strand
TAAGCTGCTAGGGTCGACTGTTGTTACAGCTAACTCCTGGTAACAACTACCACGTGTAATCAGAAAACAAGGTACGCGAGGACAAAGTGTGTATTCGTTCAAACAATAGACAAGTGGTTTATATGTACAATGAACGTAGCAGGAATGAAGAATAATATGTAACAAGAGAGCAAAAGGGTAGCAGACTCTACACACTCTCCTTCTATGATATGTGGACAGCAGTGGGTTTTGAAAATAAGGAAATCTGTAATACAGCCTCATTATGTATACCCCTCAGGCCAAAGTGACCGGTTAAATGTCACTTTATTCCTGTCACTTTTCCTAGCACGGTTACTTTAGATGGTGGTTTACGGGTGTGATCCAACCTCGTCAAACATGACTCCCGTCTCTCGTTGAAACGGTTTGGGCCTGCTATTAGGGTCGATGAATGCTTCACAGCAGAGAACCGTCGAGAAACTTATTACCAGACACCTCCGTAAGGTCAAAAATTTCCAACATTCTCTGCAGAAACCGGTTACCGAACACCTCTTGCACGCATGCTCCAATATACACCACGTACTAGTTAGGCGACAAGCATCACAGTAATAAATATCTATAAACCTTTCAGTGCCACGAACCCGCTCGCCAATTCTTCTGGCCATAGACGCCACATTTATGGAGATTTTATTCTGAACTGTGGTGAAACTATCTCCTTCAACTACCAGGGAAAGATGGGGCTCATGACGCATACGTGTCTGAGAGAAGCTGGACACCTACTAACAATCGTCGCAACTCAAGCGGCTTGGTCATGGCGGGGAGCCACGCTGCTTGACGTCGCATTGCCCAGAAATGGTAAGCAGATGAGTGCCCCCAAAATTTGTTCCCCTAAGAAAAAGTGGTCATGCGATTCTCAGATTGCTTTAATACGTCAAGTAAGAGCCAGTGCCGGAAACGTGGACCAGAAACTGTAGACAGATTGCAACGCATGAAAATCTGAAAGATGCAGCGACTTTACAGTGGGAACCGCCTGGCAACAGTGCTACTTTGGACAATTGCTAGAACTTAATGAAGCTGAATATGACCACGATAAAAAGACAGCACCCGCTTGTTGATGGCAAGCCCAGCCAGGGTAAACCACCTTGGTGTAAAGCTGCTGTCCTTGAGGCACACAAAAGAAAAAAATTGCACGGAAGCGCCATAAACTCACAGGGGTTTTGCAAACAGAATTCATTTTCAGTTCCAGAGAGGCCAGATCTCAAAGATCGCTAAAAAGGATAGGTTAAGACATGGGGCAGAACTATTGCCAAAGACCAAATCCAACCTGAAGCTGTTCTACCGCTACGTGCAGTCGAACCCTGCTCTCCGTTAACACGTTGACATTCCCACCAATGTTGATGAAGAAACCTTGGTTGATGGGCAGAGAAAAGCGGCTCACTTGGGCCAGTGTTTTGGTAGCGTACATCGGCAAGAAAATCTCAAAGACCCAACAACATTGACAGCCAGAGTGGCAGCAACTGCGATGCAAAACCTCTCGGCCCCAGCAGTTGAGGTACAGACCACTTTCCATTCACTGAACCCATCGAACTCCCCGGGACCAGACGGTATTCGTGCCGTCCTGGTGCGTCCCTTGGCCGAGGTTTAGGCGCGTCCATTAGCTGCTCTGACCAATATGTCGCTGTAGCAAGGGAAAATTGTTACGGGCCAAAAATCATCCACCTCAATGGCCATTCACAAAGGAGTCGAAAGAGGAGGCCGCAGACTACCGCCTCATTAGCCCAGCTTGCGTCCTGTTGAAAATATGCGAGAGGGTCATCAGAGATCGCTTGGCTACCCTTTCGTCTAATAACAACCTCCTAAATGCCAGTCAACATGGCTTTTTGGAAAGGTCTTGTCTATCAAGCCTTGTCCGCTTCCTAGACGAAATACCCAGGGGGTTAAACGAAGCGAAAGAGGTGGAGGCTTGCTGCCTCGACTTTTGCAAAGCGTTCGGCTAGGCCAACTCTGGTTGCATGGATCCAGAAGTCCATGAATGGATTGAGGACTTCTTGCCAGGCGAAACATTCACAGTGTCCGCCACGGAAGGACTGTCGAATGTCCAGAGTGCACATAGCGGGGTACCGCAAAGCTGTGTGCTGTGACTAATCCCGTTTTTTTATATACATTACCGAATCGGCTGATTAGCCGAGTGCATTTTGCTACATTTTTGGTGACGATGTAAACGTTGTCGGCAATCCGAATCGATCAAACCCTCGAGCGGATCTGATTAAGTTGGTCGAATGGTCGGAGGACTGGAACCCTCCACTTAACTTCGGCAGATTCAACAGGCTAACTAGTTCCGATGAAACAAAGACCCGTCGTTATTCTCCGGGGGGCAAATGGGTGTATGTGGACTACCAGGGCAGATGAACTTGAAGATCTGGTGATCCGTCTCTCTGGTAACATCAAACGGGCAGACCAATATGTGTTTTTTTACTGCAAGAAGGGCTCAAGCAGCCCTTCTTCAACTCAGGAAAGCAGTCTCTTCCATGGACACTGGTGCATATATAACATTGTACGAAGCGTCCGTGAGACCGAATCTGGAATACTGTGCTCCAGCATGCAGCCCGCACTTAAAAAAGACATAAAGTGCCTGGAGAAGTCCCAAAGGCTGGCCATCAGGATGGTTGGTGGAATGAAAGTAGTGGACCATGTAACCGGATTGAGAAAACTGAATCTGCGTTCATTGGAACGCAGAGGACTTTGTGGAGACTCACTCGGAAAGTATAAAGTTCTGTATGGTTTCATCGAAGGTGCACCAGGGACTCTGTTCTCAAACACAGAAACGCCTCATTTGAAAGGTCAGTGGTTGTCTTTGAGCAAGTCGCGTGCTAATACGAACAGGGTCATTAGCTCAGTAAACAAGCTACCTGAGTCTGTAGTCCAGGCTGCTTTGGTCGAACTGTTCAACAGGAAATTTGATCAACAGTGGGACTTTTACTCCTGATATGACACGCTCCTTGCATTATTGTGGCCAGGCTGTTGAAAGTATGATTGTAGTTTGCTGCCTGCTTGATTGCATGCTTGTGTCAGTGAGCAATTACCTTGGGTCCTCGAATGAGTGTGTATATCCCCACAAGGCGACAAGCGATAGGATGCCTGTACGCGTATACGCATGACTTCCTGCCTAAAACAGACAGCATGTAACAATGCGGCGTCGAAATGCAGTAGACAGAACTCGATAGTTCGACTACCCATGTCTGAAGAGTGATCCAGAGCAAATTGGAAGCACTCATGGGCAGGATTCACACAAGCGCCAACAACATTTTCCTCACCAGTCCAAGTTTCCGTTCACACTCGCCGTATCCATCACTCTGCGAGCGCTGTCATCCACCCCTCTCCCTCAATGTCTGCAACTCTGCTTTGAGGACCGATACCACATACGGACACATGTAATCCGCTCAGACCTGTAATCCGATGCGGCTAACCGCCATCAGTGTTCCAAGTGCGCTACCCCTAGTGGGAGATGACATTTTGACCTGGATTTGGTGAAGACCAAGTGACAGTCTTGTTTTTTATGGAGTAACCACTACGCTTCTGTTCTTGTGATTTGGGTCAGCGGTCGTAACTTGTGAATTAGGTTAATCGGGTGCCACTCCCACCCGACCCCTGCAGCGTGAGATATCTAGAAAGAGCGAAATAGGTTGACTAATGTACACAAAACCAAACTCGTAAAAACCGTAAAGATAAACGAAAAACAAAAATTCAGAAAGTCATTAGCTAGCCTCCCGTTTACCTCTTGAGATTGTATTTATCCTGTGGAAGGTTGCTTCTGCCCAGCACAAAAGTCGTCAGATTTATACCTATATATATTTGTACTTCCTCATGTTTATGCAATAAGATATATCAACCTTCCTCAATGTACTCGGGTCATTTCAAAATACTCGATCTCTAATCTGTCAGCGCCATACTGACCGAGTGTTTGTTGATTTGCACCTAACACGAGCATATTAAAGACCTCTATGTTACGGTTGTTAATTTGTTACGTTGGGCCCGGACTATGCGGGACTTGAAATAAAGATAAAATATCGACTGCATGTATGCGAACATATATGAATGCCGACGTGCCATACATGCTTGCTTTCAGTGGATGCTTACGTTAGCAATAGTAGTAGTAGCTATTGCTTGCGGTCTTCAGGTAAGCATCTTCATAGTGGTTCGAGCTAAACCGCTGCTGAACATGCACGCTACACTAGCTTTTCCGTACACCTGACGGTTCATCACTCGACGACGTGGCCGTGGTTACGTAGGAACCCACCTGATCAAGAAACAGATACGGAAGGCTAATTATGCAGCGATCCAAACGCCGTATCACCGACGTAAGAAGGACGATGCGTTTGCAGCCTTCTCTGGCAACTGGAGAACTGCCCATAAAATGAACCACGGCCTTCCAGATAATTCCAACGAATGCTGGTCCGAGGTACTATCGGCTCATGCACACGTTGATGAGCGATCATCTCGCGCGATTCTGCCTCCGGGCTGGTCTCTGATTGACCCGATTACCGGAGATGGAGTATCACGCACTCTGAAACATATGGGAAATACCGTTTCAGGTTTGGACAAATTGTTGCCCAAACATTTGGAGCGTATGAAAGCTCATGTCTTGGCCGGATACTTCAGCCTGTTTCTGCTAACCCAAGGTTGTCCAATCCATTTGTGCCGCCCCCGCATCACGTTTGTACCCAAAGTAAACAATCCTTCATCTCCCAACGAGCTAAGACCCATGCCGTATCTTCAACGTTGATACGTTGATTCCACAAGATATTGGCCGATCGTTGGAATTCGCGCTTGCAACTGCCCGCTCTCCGGTTTGCATTCTTACATCGTGACGGTTGCCTTGAGGCGACCTCCCTGCTTCATGTGATGCTTCGGAACTCATGTACCACGTCTTTTAGTCTGTGTGCGGCTTTTATCGACGTATCCAAGGCGTTCGATTCTACCCCACAAGATTCGATTATCAGATTGGCCCGAGCCTTCGGTGCTCTTCCACCCCTGACGCATTACATTGCCGACTCCTAAAGAAATGCTTCAGTCACGCTCACTGGCTCCGTTACCAGCTCCGGTCCCAGCGTGGTGTTCGCCAGAGTGACTCATTGTCCCCACTTCTGTTTATCATGGCAATGGATGAGATGTTGGCACTATCCCGACCGGAGCTTGGCTACCAGTTCCACGACACGCTAAATAGCGGTTTCGCCTACACCGACGATCTGATCCTTCTAGCTAAGAATCCTACGCGTCTATCTGAGAAGCTTGTAGCTGCCGTTAGTGCGCTGGAACTATCCGGACTGAAGATCAACACACAGAAGACAACTCATTTTCAACCACGGTGACCATAAACATAAGGCAACTGCTATCTCTGATGAGTCTATCCACTTCGGACCGGACACTATCCACTCACTAAGCGCCTCTGACACGGTGACCTATCTCGGTATCCCGTTCACCTGGAAGGGTAAAGCATTCACTAATCACCGCCAGCGACTTCGTACGATGTTGGATGAAACTACCAAAGCGCCCCTGGTGTCACGTCAACTTCTTGAACTTCTGAGACAGCATCTGATCCCCAGGATGAATCACTCATTGGTGTTGAGCCGAGTTCACCGTAACACGCTCAGAGCTACGGAATGTACGATTCGCAAGTTTGTTCGACATTGGCTCCGCCTTCCTAAAGACACACTAATCAGCTACATCTACACCCTAATTCGTTTGGGTGGTTTTGTCATCCCGAGTTTGTCTACCACTATTCCCATCTCGCGCAAATCTCGAGTGGAGAAACTTCCCTCTAGTCAATGTCCAGTCCCGCGGATTGTGGTCAGAGATAATTACTTTGGCCCTACCTTGAGGGAAGTGAACGTCACAGTACGCGTTCAGGGTGTCGTGGAGACGAACAAGAGGAAGCTCATGCGGCATGGATGGATAAACTCTGCCATTCGTTTGACGGCCGCGGTCTTCAGGAAGTGTCACGATCTACACTCTCCAATCGTTGGCTGTTTAACCCGGATCGCATCTTTCCCAGAATCTTTATTCGTGCCATCCAGCTCGATATAATCTGTTGAGGACTAAAGTCCGAAATTTACGAGGTGACCGAAGTGACCACTCAGTTCTTTGCTGTGGCAACTGCGGTCAACCGGAAAGCCTTGCTCATATTCTATAATCATGCTGGATCACCCATGACGCGCGTTGTGCTCGACACAACCGTGTGACCGAAGACCTGGCGGAACGACTGCTCAATTTGCGCTATACAGTCTTCGAGGAGTTGGGAGTACCAATAACGAGCTCGTTCATCAAACCCGATGTTATCGTGGTCCGTGACGGCGCTGCGGTAGTGCTTGGCGTCAGTATAGTGGATGATTATCGGAGCCAGTTTGCTTGGACAGACAAGATTACGAAGTACGGGACCGGCTGTCATAATGCCGCCATTCAATCGATCCTCCGTACTTTGAGCTGTGGTGTGAACTCTGTTTCTCACTCAACTGTGATCATCTCTTTTCGCGGTATTATATTTCCTTCTTCAGGTAACGCTATTCTTCGACTGGGGCTGCACTCCTACGCAATCACGGATTTATGTCTACTGACTGTTCCAGGTTCCCTGAAAACTTACGACACATTTATGCGGGGAACCTGGCGTTAACTGTTGCCACCTCTCTGACAGTTGTCTCATTATGAAGGACACTTTTCTGTCCCGGTGCGTGAGCCTCGACTATGATATCACTTTTGTGCCCTTGAGAGCCTCTCGGATTTTATGAATACTGACCGTTTACCTATTTACTTTTTATCATTTTCGGTGTATTTTTCTTTAACTTCTAAAGCTGTTTGTTATGTACAGCACAAATACCTTATTATTTGATGACTGGCCCACTAACGTTTGCTAATCCTCTGAGAGGACTTATCACTTGTTCAGTGTTGCTAACTATGCAGCGTCCCACATTTGACAGGCAGCCTGTTCTCACATTCACCTTTTGCATCTCTGTTGCTTAATTTTGGTGCCACTGTTTGTTCTTCCCTTGAACGAAGCTGTGTATGATGCTCCTCAAAATAAAAGATACAGTGGATGTATACGTTATTTGGTATGGATGGGCATTAAGAAATATGGATGTTGGGATGTATGCGATAGTGATTATGGCTGGACATTAGTGTCTTCTTCAGTTTGCGGGCTAAAGCGTTCTCACGTGCGTGTGATTTCTGACAAGTAACAGCAACAGTTTTGTTCCAGTCGGTGGTCCTCTCATCTGCTACGACAAAATCGCGATAGGACATCTTAATTTGAAATAAGAAAACCCAAAGTTGCAACCTCGATGACCTGGGGATAATCAGTGCAAGAAGCCGGACATTCAAGCTTCTAGCCGTCATTTGTCCTCTGCTGGCGCGACTTTTGACTACTGTGAGGTTGAATTTCCTTCCAGGTTGTTAAGTTAATGTCTGACTGCTTCCATACTCTGAGGGTTTGGAGAATCATGAAGTAACTGAGTTCTATTCGGTTTGTCGTGTTAGTGGTGGTGTATAGATCTAACTGTAGATCATATGTAAAGTTTCTCCGCGCTAGGGACCTTGCTGTGTAGTGTTTGCTCTGCGGTACATGTTTCTACCCCTCGTGTCTGAGCATGTCTAGGGAGGTTTACAAAATTTTGACGGCAACACAGTTGGACCGTATCCATCTTTTTTGATTCTGTTGTAGAAGCGCTAGGCAGGCTCCCAGTTCTGAAGGTAGCACCTCATCATACGCAGTGGATGTGACATCCCCTGGCCCACAGGCTGTAGTCAGTAAGGTATGTTACTCGAGTGTTACAGGCACCGTATCGTATGTGTCGGTTGCTTTAGGGGTAAAGTCAAAGCAGGTTGCCTCGGTTGCCCCGAAAACGTTCATTCCCATTATCGCATGCAATCCGTCAACCACATGCAAGCAAACACGACTGAATTCTGAGGTTTTCCGTTCAGTCCTAATTAAGAATCTTAATCCTGCTGTTCGCGAGAGCTACATTAAGGATGGTGTAAATTCGGCGAAATTCTCCAACAACACCAACACCGCTGCAACTAAAGAATGAGCTCACCTACTTTTGGGGGTTTTGTAGTTTTCCGGAACCATCCTGAATGTGTCACCGCCTGTTTGAAGCTCCGTAACGAGCATGATTGAGAGCTGTGCACGAGTCTTTTCACTAAAATAGGCACAAATCCAAATGTCCCAAACTCCATCACGAGGTAGGCGAAGAAATTGGGTTTGTCAAATGTCGACGAACCTGGGTTAGCAAAGGTCGTGCTTTTGTCATCCAGTTTGACTGATGACCTCCTCTTAGCGGCACATAAGCTGCACAGTGACTCTGGGACCCGGGTATACCCTGATATACCGTGAGCTGAACGCCAGAGGCATAAGCTTGCGCAGAAGGAAACTAGAACCACTGACCCATCTCGCAATGCTATCATTAGGAGTGCCCCTCATTCCACTGCCGACGATCTGGAACACGACAGGAGTCAGTGGCCATTTCCCTCAACTGCACTTGAACTTACCAACGTTCAGGGTCAACGTGTCCACCGCGTCCCGCAGCCTAACACGGAGTCAGGTGAATCTCGACCGTGAATCCTCGAAATTACCCTCACCTTGCATGAGATGGCATCGCACATACTGCAGCAGTTCCATCATCGACATCGTTTTACCCCTGGCTGGATCTCCCCCCACCTCGATCGTTCTAATGGGGAACGAGATTTATTGAAAGCCAATCACCGCACGTGTACCAGACACCCGGTGATGCCTACGGAAATTTTAGTGACCTCAAAAGCTCTCTGCGTCCGACTTCTATGGAGTCGGTAACATCTATCAGCGACGCGTTCTGAATGAACCGCCCCAATTACAATTTCAGCGTAACGTTTTTTCGTTCACTATCGAATGTATAAAGTTCATACACACAAGTGCGCCTAGCTTAGTAAATAAATTACCGGAGTTTCGCGAACCTCGTCCTACCACAAAGTCCCGGATTGTTGCCATAACGGAGTTGTGACTGAGCATTTCCTGCCTAGATTCTGAGCTCGCTTTAGAAGATATGATTATCTTCAGTGCGGATAGAACTGAAAGCAGAGGAGGGTCATCGGCTCTCTTTGTCCACGCTTCACTCCGGGCTTCCCTTTCAACAGTCCAGTACTTGCCGCGATTAAGGAAACCGTTTGATGCCCGAATCGTCTAGGTGGTTCCGAGAGCTGCCTAGTAGGGGTCTTCTATCGTCTTCCATCGTCAGATACTTCAAAAGACAAACTCTTGATATCTGGGCTGGAAGATTCACCAAATTAGGGTTTTCCAACATTCTCCTAATAAGCCATTCCAACTTGAAATTAACTTTCTTGCTTTTTCATAAGCAGGCACTAAAAATTCTATCTCTGTGCGATTGTTCCACAAAGTCGGGGCGTTGGGTTTAACGCAGCGCATATCTATTTTCACTCAGAGGCGTACCGCTCATGATCCGTCAGAGCTGGGTTACTTATCGAATAACGAAGAATTGGTGGTGGACAAATTTACAACCACCGCAACCCTAGGAACGAGGGCGATTGTGTGATTCGCCGTCATGGGGGTTCAAGGCCGAAACGCGTTGGAAACGGCCATTTAGGCATGAAAAAAATTCAAAAATTTTCGTGAAACGTTAAAATATTACGGGACAAATATATAGATTTTGTGGAGTATAGTGGCTGTGTTGCAATGCGAGAAGTCAGCTATACCTATAAAATTTCGTATTCACATTCTTGTCGAAAAAGCTGTCGCTTTTTTTCGATTAAGGCATCATGTTGGCTTTCCTAATCGATTTTACGTCCTGAAAATGCTTCTATCTGAATGTTCGTGGCAGAATACATAATCCCATCATGCAGAAATGCTTAATTTTGCGTGGTTCTGGAGATACGATTGAGTTTGTAATTTTCGACCGCGTTGCGCTTGCATTGTATTGTACGCAAAATATGATAGTAATTCCTAATGAAAGTTGTGCCGCCATGTTTGTTTGTTAGTTATACATCTGGATTACATGTTCTGCTTGTTTCCCCAACAGTCCTTCTAATGGAAAACTTTCCACGTTGTCACGTGGTTGTTTCTATCTACCGTATAGTGGGAACATGGGTAATACGTCCGACTCTATCATTAACAACGTGCGTATTGTTTTGTTTGTTGCCTATTGACTATGCTTGAATGTAGCCTGCCACGTGCACGCGAGTCAACGCTTACTTATCTGATAGGTAATCACCAAATTCGATGCTCGTCATTTATCTGACGACAACACTGATTCCCACTTCTACCATTTAAGCTACAACCCTTCCATCTTCGTATCATGGACCCTTATGATTCGGATGACTGTTGGTCTATGTTTTGGCCGACAACACACCTTACAGACGGCTGTCAGTATGTTACCTCATTTTTTGGAGATCATTATGACCTAACATGAACGGTCCAAATGCAAGTTTATTCTGATTTCTTTCGTGTTCTTCTAATCAACCGTGATTATAGCTTGTCGAGTGGACGGAGCAGCTACTAGCCTGAATACATGTGGCTTACTTCGGCGCTGATCATATCATATAATTTACGCTATAAGGAGGATCGGCTTGGCTTATTTCTGTAGCCTCTTGGGTCTTTTGGGTGGAGCAGTCGTGAGTTAACTCTGAGACCCATGCGCAGTGGAAACAGAAGGAAATGTTTGCAAGCGCCAAGGTTATACTGATTGAGTTGGCACGACACGGCGCTTTGAAGAACCGTACGAATTGCGTGTGCCGTGCCCCCGCTGTTTTGGTGAACGGTGGTTCCGTGATGGATAACTATCGGTGGAGGCGTAAACCGTGTAAGCGACATTGTTTCGTTCGAAAAGATTCCATATTTGGGGATACACGTCTTACGCTGGAGGAAGCATTCACGACATTGCCGCGCTCGGAGTTCAAGCCATTACGTTAAAAATAAGCTTCAAGACAGTCGTTGCTGTTCACTGTCGCATACGCCTGGCATTGAGCATGATAAATGCAAGCAGATGGGAAAATTAGTTTCAGGAACAACACTCCTATTACTACCGAATTGGGAAAACTAGCAAAAAAGATGGAACTCATTCCATCGTCGAAATAGTTGACCATTGTTTATGAAAAGGAAGTATCATCGTGGGTGTCGCTTTCCGAACGCGTGGGTAATCGATGGCATAGAAAGAGAGATGCAAAATGTGTACATGTTGGTCTGCCTAGGGAACAGACGAGATACAACCACTTTGTTACCAATCATCCCAAAACATGTCAGAGTAAGCCGGTAACATTATTTAGTTGTTTCGCTTTCAACCGAACACCATAATAGTCGCGAGCCAATGGACAGCCCACAGAGCTTTGGATAAAATAACTCATTACGAGCGCTAGACGATCAATCACTCATTAAATTTCGCGGATCTTGAGAACAGCGTGATCCAGGCAGAAAATCTCTCGTCCTTCGCTAAGAAGCACTTTCGTGCTCCAACTGGATCAAACGAACGACAGTTTCAGTTACACCTTCAGATAACCATTTGGCTAAAACGAAATCCTGAAAACGTGATTGGTAAATTGTTTTTCACCTTGTCTCATACAGAAGTGCTGTGGTTTATATAATATATGTCGACGTTATTCTACGCGTTTGTTATTTTGATTCATACGCGCGGCATTCACATTGGTGACAGCTCCACCCAGTTGGCTTGAGCTTTGATCAATGCGTAAGTGTGGCGTATGTATTCACGCTAGTAGCCGCTCCAACCAGGTAAATGGGTACGCTCGAAGTCCCATGTCCTCATAATTAATCGAGAAAGAGCAAAAGCGGCACAACAACCTTACAGTGTACCTTCTAGATATTCTAATAATACCAAAGATGTTTGCCAGTTCGTATCGGGCAACCCGATAATGCGATTCTGAACGCGTACAAAATTCAAACGTAACCCACAACGATACAAGTTTCTGGGGTTTGTTTGAAATTCCCTATCTCTGTACGTACTTCAGGTGGAGAGGAAATAAAATAACTGATCGAAATTACTCTCCCTGAGTTTTTCATCAGAATGTGAGAAGCAAGATATATTCATCTACACCGTGCAGTACGAGGAAAAACACACAACCTTCTCCTCACCTACCTCAGTGACCACTACAGCGTAGACATAATAAAATGTCTAACTTTACGAGCGCGCTTAAACGAACATCAGTTAATTTAATGAACATTATGCCCCATTTTTTGAAATGGAATGAACCGACTGTAACATATAGCACAATGATCTGCTTGAAATTTCATTTTCAACATTTTACACACTGCCCGCCGGAACCCTTGAGATACCGATATATCACTACGGGCAGCGTGCAACATGGGTAGAAGCTGCTCCGTCCACTCGACAAGCTATAATCACGGTTGATTAGAAGAACACGAAAGAAATCAGAATAAACTTGCATTTGGACCGTTCATGTTAGG
>LUCH01018680.1:0-12381 GCA_013368495.1 Paragonimus heterotremus | reverse complement strand
TGAAGAGTGTACGGGAAAGAAATAAATGTTGACATCAAACGGCTGGGAATAAGCACAAGCGTTGCGAACAGTCTAGTAACGTTAAATTAAAATTTAAAGGCAAACTGCTGCAAACATGTGAGCAGAGTGACGTGAAATGTGAAATTGGGTTTCACAGTGAATATAGCACACTCAACCGGTGTGAAGGGTGTTGCTGTTGTCGATGGAATGATTAACTAATTGAGTCGATTTCTGCCCTGTTTAGCGCGAGTCATGGAGCCCATCAGGCTACTGACCCACAAGGATATGCCATTGATGTGGGAAGATAAACAAGAGCGAGGGTGGAAACACATCGAACAATTAATCGTCAAAGCCCCTGTATCACGGTAATAGGTTTCTCGTCTGCCGTTAATGATACAATGCGACAGCAGCCAAAATGGGATTGTACCAGTTATGATGCACAACAGACAGCCGGTTGATATGCGAAGTAGAACCACGGGTTGTGCTAAGACCCAATACGCACAAATCGAAAAGAAACTGCTGGCGATAGTCTTTGCAGTGGAAGGACTCAACAGTTGCACAGTTGGCAGAAAAACTATCGTCCAGACCGACCATGGACCATTGACAACTACCGTAAGAGAGCCCCTGAACAAAGCGCCACGTAGTTTACAGGCAATGTTGGTACGTTTACAAAAGTACAATTTTCAGATCGTATACACCCCTGGCAAGAACATGATACTGGGGAATACACCAGCACGAGCACTACTGACAACGGAAGAAGACAACCGTACCTGATGTGAACAGGTGCATCTGACGCCCGCGGTTACAACGAGTAAGTTAAACGCTTGCCGATGACGAAGAGATGGAGAAGCTCGAAGAGCAAATCAGAAACGGCTGGCCGGACGACGCACGACGAATGAATGAATTAATTCACCTTTATTCCGGGATGAGTTGACCACAGAAAACGGTCTTGTGTTCCGTGGAGAACGTTAGGTAATTCCCCAAGCTGCCAGGAGAGTTATTAAGCAAGAAATACACCGTTCGCACCTTAGTGTGCGCAGCTGTACAAGACGCTCTAAGGATACTGTATACTGGCCAGGCATGACTAGTCATATCAAGGACATTGTTTCAGCCTGTACTTTTTGCAAGCGGTACGGGACTATGGTGTGCCTATGGTGTGCCGAGCAGTCCCCAAGCGACCTTGGCAACACGTAGCGATTGATCTATTCTCGCAAGCAGACAAGTCGTATCTGTTTTTGGTGGACCATTTTAGCAACTTCTTTAAAAGTGAGAAGTTGAATACTATATCAGCCGAGAAGACAATTGATAGACTGAAAGCCCATTTTGCAAGATACGGCATTCCAGAGTGTGTGAGGTCAGATGGCGGTTCAAGCACGAAGTCCCCAATACAGGCCACTGCCAATCTAATGGTAAAGCGGAGTATGCTGTGGAGGATGCAAAGAAAATACTCAAAAAATGCTCGACAGTCAAAGAGGTCGCCTATCCGGCACTATTACAACACAGAAACACCGCGCCAGCAGGTACACATTTCACTCCAGGTCAACGGCTCATAGGAGGAGGAAAGAGAACTCGAATACCACTTGTTGAATACCGTCTAGCCCTACAAACTACAGCGTGAGACATTGTAACGAAACGTTTGCATCAGCGAATGTAACGAGGAAAGCAAGTGTATATGAAAGGACCTCATGAGCTGCCAAGACTGGACGGAAAGGATACCGTTTAGGTTCGGTCATTTGGTGTGGGCCCTGACAGAAGGGCCCCATGGATCGTGGAAGGACGGGACGGTGATCGTTCTTATTTAGCACGCACTGATTAAGGAACATCGCGGAGAAACAGGGTGTACCTACAGGAGCAGGAAACAACGAACACAAGTTCCGGAGCAGCTTAATCCAGTTCTTTGAAGACAACGCGTTCGTTCTCCGGAACCGAAGAATACCGGATTCTTCAAAAAAGGAAGGATAAGGTGGGGTGCAGCCAATCATGTGCGTCATATCTGCGTTTGCTAATCAGGTTGTCCAACGATAGCCCATATATACAATGCCCAAAACTGACTAGATGAGGCATGATGTGTAGTGTAGTGAATACATATCTTGCTCTGAGTCTGATTTGATCTACAATGACTAAATACAGGCCAGTTACGTGATGGCGGAACTATGAAACGCAAGACAAACCGCAGTGCATGTATAGACAATCCAGTATTACAGGCAAAGACGTGCAAACTACGTGAGAACAAGCTTCAACAGGCATGTGGAAGCATGATATCAAGTAACCTGTCAAGATTAACATTCGCAGGTGGACTGATTTCTGGCGCGCGTTATCCAAATGATGGTGTTATTGTTTGCAAAAGATGTCCGCAATCACTACCCAGGAGATTTAGAGTGTAAGAACGATCGACAAGAATGCAGTACATGGAGGGAGGGAGTGTGGTCACCGATTCTCTACCAGACAAACGAGAGTCGTTAAACATTCAGCACAGGCGGCTAATTCAACTAAGGTTGAGTATGAACACATCCATTGGTTTGTTAGTGATTCGATCCATGGTACCATGTACGGACTTGCAATGCAGGTACGCTTAGAAATATTCTATTGAACTGGAATTGTTTACTATCTCTAATCAAAAGTTTTTGTGTCGCTTGTGGTTTGCGCCGTGAGTAGACGATTTTCAGATCAGACTGGATCAACGATGTTAGCAGTTGACCAATAAGACCACCGTAGAATTAGTGTGCAACTCGTCATACCTAAATACATCTTTGTAGACTATGCATGTACGCAATGGTAACAAGAGAACTATGCATTTGTTCGAAGAAGTAAAGTTCAGCAGCATATCTAGTATCAAACATTTGCGGTGGCCAAAATTGCTGGACGGTGTATCAACCATTTTACTGATTGTTGAGTATGTATGCACACTGAAATCAAGCTGTGAAAACATAGTATCAAACATGCACAAAAGATGAAGGTTGCTGTTAATTCTTCTCGCAGTTTTTCATCCGCTTCCTTCTATTCTGTGGTCGTCAGGAAAAGGAACATAATAATTCAGTTACGGGCTGCTTAAATTTTTTGCACTCGGACGCACTGTTTGCTTTGTGACTAATGTGGGTGACGTTTGGTTAGGAGGTGGCCAAATAGCGACACATATGGAAAATTGTGAGAATCAGGGTTATCAACAGTCCTGAGAAAATAAACTACTGAAACTAAGGTAAAAGTTTCGGTTAAACAGTGAGGCAAATGTGCACAACGCGGAGCATAAATGTAGTGGGCATTTGAAGCATAAAACGGTGTGTCGAGTTACTTTAGCATTCAGCGTTTCGTGCAGAAGTGTCTGAAACTCTGTTGAAAATCACACAATATGTTATTGCCACCGTTATTCAGCGACAGAGTATGTGTAAATAATAGTGGAATAATGTGAATGCAACTGGGCAGAAGATAAAACTCGATGGTCTCAGAGGACAATTTAACGAGAGATGGTGCAGTACTTCGTTGATGGCACGGACACATCTTGAAGTCGACCTTTTCGGGGAATATCCAGAACAACCACTTGCACGTTTGTACCCGAAAGTAGTGCCGGATTCAAAATCTGTTTTGGTGAATCCACAAGATGTTGAACATTGAGTGAATGGATATTGCTAATGGGTACCTCGGTAACTCCCCTCGTTTCCATAGTGTGATAACATCGCTGGGTTTATTCGCATCCGGTAGGATAATTACGTTCCATTTAATATTTATTGCGAGCCACTCAGTGCGACACAAATAACCATTTTCAAAAGGGGCCGACTGGAAAGTCTATCGGAATGCGACAGCTGCGATCACTTGTGGGTGATGTTCAATCGATATGGAAATAACCATTCATTGACGCATTTCACTCATCTTGGGTTACACTTTATCAAAAATGGACGATCTGGATATATTCTCAACTGCACAGAATGTCACATCTACGTTTACCTACTGACAGACACTCCGTCAGAAAATGGATCAATGTACTTGAACTTTGCAAACGTGTTAACAGAGATTGCCTTGCGATAAGCTTCTGTATACAAAATTTGATTATTACACAGCTGATTTTGGGATATATACCCGAGTTCAACGAGATCGTTATTGATGTGATCAGATGAACCCCCACTGCTGTGTTGGAATCATTGTCAGACTTGCCATTCTCCAGCTGAGAATCCAGTGGGAAACGGGCTATTATTAGAATGTCTAGATTTCAACAATAATACGCGAATTTTCAAAGGTAACGAAAGTTCTCGAAGACTCTTTCAAGATGACACGAAAACGACGGTGATTGCACACAGAATTAGAGGTAATTCTGTACATGGGGGAATCTTGTAAAATCTTTTGTTCACTTTCGACAGTACAAGCCAATCGTCACGCGAATATAACGTTCTTGGAATCGTGTGGGCTTTACTAGTGAAATTCACCAGACCAAATGACGAGTTGCATGCGTTTGGTACCAGCCATATATAGAATGGATTTGTAGCGATCAAAGTTATCGACACAATCCAAAGTGTGCCGCTAGAGGAAACCAATTTCTGTCAGTTGTGAATAGGATGAGCGAATACCAAAGGATGTTGCACTTCTGGTCATCATGCCTTGAAGTGATGAAATGCTTCGGACAAACATTCCCCTCAAAAGAATTTGTACAATCTTCTCTGCTTGATAGTCTACGTCGTTTGAACGCACCTTTTTGTTCTAGCTGCCAGGTGTTCAACTAGATTTCGATTATGTTTATCGACCACTAACATGTGAACTTAGTGTACCGTACTATTTATGTTTGTACAGAGTATACTGACATACTCAGTGTACCATATCAGTGTCTGAGCAATTTAACATCCCACTGATGGAACGCATTTTATAGTCTCTTCCGAAGATGAAGCGAAATGGAATATGTCTTGCTAAATGCCCAAAAGACACATGGTAGCTCACCATTTAGTTGCATAATAAAAGCATGTACATATCGACGGCAGATATAGTGCCGACACCCCATGCAGGGCGAGGTAGTGCACAGGAGCCCAGAAATGAAGCGATCTTCTGACTGAAAAATGAGCACTGAGATATTCAAGTCAACCAGCACACTTTATTCAAATGATACAAAGGGTTAGGTTAACACTTCATCCAATGAAAAAGTACAGACGTTTATTTACTGGAAGCATATGTTTATCGACTCCACCCACATATCAAAGATTTTAACAAATATTGTTCACTTGAAATATTGAGTTCTGCACACTTTGATGTGCCTGACAAGCTTGGATTTTGCATGTTCATAATCTGATCCTGTTGTGTTTCTTCCCGGTGTGTGGGGACACAGCACTGTGAATGTGTTCATGACACCAAATTATTCTGCAAAATTTGACGTCCTTCATAATTCGTAGTATTTCTTAATGAAATCTTGCAACGTTAACTGGACCTTAGCCAGTTCTACGGCAACGCACTCCAAAAGTGAAAAAATGAATGTTTAGCAGAATTTCGTTGAACTCTCCAAGCGTAGGTGGTGCACGCCGACGGTCAGTTCACTGTTGCTTAGTAGGATAACTTCCAAGGAGGTGCTTGAACTGATTCAAACGACGATCACTGTAAGGCAAAATTTTGGGGTCAATTGGTCAATTTGAAGCTCCATGATATTCCTGTTCACCTGGTTGATAGGAGAATTCAAGCAACAGAAATGAAACAAAATGAAACAAAACGATGCGTCTAATGTGCTGAGAACTTCCACACATGACTCGAATGAACTGCCGAATGAGCCAAATTACGTAATCAACCAAAATTGTGATAACCAGTATGTTCTGTACGGCTAACATAAAGCTGGCCATTTGAATGAATATATGTTATTCAAATTTTACGTCATTATTGTGTTATGGTGCATTATAAAGTCAGTGTGGTAAAAAAAGACCGTAACAAGCACTGACACAACTCATGTATTGCGTGGTCAAAATGTTTTCCAGTGTAATTGTTGTAAGTCTTCGAATATGAGAGATTCCACTGCACCCGTTCCGGCTGCCCGCTTGTGTAATAAGCTAACCGTCTTTATTGTCAACACCAGAACTATTGTGAACGTTTGTGGAACCACATCTGGCTTTAATAGTTATGAAGTTGAATAAGAACGCTCGAAGTAGATAGGAAGATAACTGGCTGTCTGAACTGAGCGACATCACCATCCGCTCCGTACGTTTCTGATAGGTTATGGGTCAATTTTCTGGGTAAAAGTATCGAAAGATATCTAAGGATATTGCAATCCTTATCCAACTTTTCATCACGGTAAGCGCGGGTGTAAGTCGAATTCCCTGTATTTCATCAGGCCGGTAAACCTCGTCGGTTATCACGTGCATCTCTCTCACCAGCGGAAAGGTCTTTCCTAAACACTGAAATCTTCCATTTTTCGGCGCCAAGAATACAAATGTGGGGATCGAATAAAATGTTCACAACATTCGTAGGCATAGTTAGTTGGCCGGTTCCCACTGAGCAATAACGTATCCCGGTTCCTACATTCTTATGGCAACCGTGAAAATGATATGAACTGTTCAACAAACGGTTATTGAGGGACAAAGAGAAAGTTCATTCCAGCACCGTTAGATTAACCAATTTCAACGTAAACTCACGATTGAAACTTGTTGGGCACTGATTACGACCTTATATTCGTAGACAATTTGGTAGTAGTGTTGGCATCATATTCTATGTTTAAAATCGTCACGTTGATCAGGTATGTATCCAGTGTTGGCATGGGTGCTGCTTTGAAGCAGGAGGGATATCGGACCATGTAGAACCTGTTAGGATTCACGGCTAAACGCAGTCTATCGGGGCGGTTGTAAATCTCTTGATTCACAGTAGAACAAGACGGAATGTTGAAGGTTTACTAAGATAAAACTGGTTCTGTACATAAATAAGCAACGGTTAGCAAATTATACAACTTACAACCAAGTTAACTCTGTGCACAGAATTTAACCGTCAGCAAATATCAACCAATAACACGGTAGCGTAAACAGTCCAATGCGGCGGTACAAAACAAACAAAGAGCGAGTTCGAAGGGGAAGTTCATAGTGTCGGAGCATGGCTAGTTACGTGTAATAATGTAAAAACGTTCGGCCAGTAATTAATATAATCAATACAGGAGTATATATGTGGGAGGCCTACAGTACGATGGTTTGACCAATGGGGTATGGGTATGGGGAACAGTTGAGATTGGTATTGTGCACACTGCCCGCAACAGATCGTTAGTCAAGTGGTGGAGTCGCTGCCTGGGGTGTGACGGGTCCGTGGTTCGATCCTCCAGCCGACGTTTCGTCATCCAATTATCAGTTTCAGTTGGAGTGATCCGAACACAACTTCTATTGATTCTGGCCAGAATCTACAGACCATTCACGTATCATGTTGTTTGAATAAAGCGGAGTAAGACAATTCACACTACACTGGGTTGTGAGCAGATTTTACAGCTATTTATTTGGTATCAGACCCAAAATTGTTGTTTGTTGATCTTCAAGGAACGAGTCAATGGCCTTGTTGATCGCGGCGATTAGAGCGGCACAAGGAGAATACGACACAGGAATGAGGACGCTCCGTTCCTCAATGCATTTTAGCTCTGTGCCCACAAGTGCCAAAGCTGCGTGCGGTACCGATCTTTTCGGACGGAAGACAGGTGGAGCTCCTGGAGAAAAAAGAAGGATTGCTTGAGTCTGACAGCAGCATCACAGACCCAAGTAGCACAACAGCGGGGGGCCCGCGCGGGCCTTAGCGGGCAGGAGGCGGGCGTTGGGTAGGCACTGGGACTAGGGCCCCGCGAAGGCATCGGCGGGCAGTGGAAAAAATTTGCCAGCGAAGTTTTTTCAGCCTTTCTAATACCGGCGTTTTTATTCAAAACAATTTCGGTACTCATTTCCAAGGCTTAGAAAGTCTTCCAACCCCCCTCTGAATTAATTTTCAAGAGAAACCCGCGAGGGGATTGAAAATTATATTCTGTCTTTTTACAACACTTTCGTTTCGACTCGTTCAAATAATCCAGAAACAAATTTGTCCATCAGACCAGTTCAATCCCAATCACCAGCAACCGGATTTCTCTCATAGCACCCACGGATAACGGAAACACAGAAGGAAAAGGACGAAAAATTAGATGCAAGATAAAGTTGCATGGATGAAGTAGAAATAGCATATCTCCGTATATTATCGAGATAAAGTAGAAGTAAAACACAACAGTCTTACAGTAATCCTTCTAGGCATTCTAATAATACTACACATATTTTCTAGTTTGTATCCAGCACCCCGAATATGCCATCGTGAACTTATACAAAATTCAAACATACACCATAATTATGGGTGTGTTTGAAATTCCATATCTTCGTAAATAATCGAGATAGAGCGAAAGTGAGACACAACAGCCTTACAGTATTCCTTCTAGGAATTCTAATAATACTGCACATATTTGTCTATTCATATCCGGTTATCCGAAAATGCCATCCTGAACTTGCACAAAATAGAAACGTCAACCACAAAAACGCGGGTTTCTCGGATTTCTTTGAAGTTCCGTATCTCCGTCAATACTTCAGGTACAGCGCAAATAATAGGATAATCTGAAAGCACTCTGTCTAAATTTTGCATCGGAATATAGGAAGCAAGTTAATTTCATCTATAGCATTAACTACGAAGAAAAACACCCGACCTCCTCCGCATCTACCTCAATTATCACTACAATACAGCCATAAGAAAATGTCTGAAATTACGAGTGCGCTTAAACAAACAGCAGCAAATTTGATGAAAGTAATGACCCACTTTTTGAATTAGATTTATTTAATTTTTACATATGACATAATATGGCATAATCAATTGTTTGGATTTTTATTTTCGACATTACTCACTGCCCGCCCAAACCCGCGTGATACCGGCATATCACGGCGGGCAGTGTGCTACATGGGGATATTCTTGAAACATTGGTGCAAACGGTTGTACGATTTCAATTGTCGCATTACATGGTGCGGCAGGGGATCGCACTTGGTTACAGATTACTCGAATTGGAAAATCGAGCAGGCCAAGTTGTTCTATCCAATCGAGCCCGAGCAAATTGAGATTCGAGCCAGAGACGTAGCAGGAACCGTGTTTAGTTGTACCGCGGAATGAGACGTAACACTGCAACTGACCAGTCAATTGTAGATGGCCGCCGTAGGCGCTAGTGGTAGATTGGGACGCCGGCTGATTGGAGGTCGACCAAGTGTTCTCTAGAGACTCTCTGGAACGACTGTAATATCCGACGAAACGTCCAGCTGCAATCGAACTGAGAACCCATTTATCATGAACGAAGCGAACTTCCGTCGACTGCGAACATTCACTTGGAAAGTGGTCAGCAGGTTCAAGGATCTGCCAACCGGTTTGGATTTGGACCTCCATTTGAGCTTGGGGTTGTACCGCGACTTGGAGGTAGAGGAACCACTATCAGCGGCCCGGATTGACAGAAGTCGGTCTTGGGACCCAGTTTACCACACCGAGAGCAACGGTGCCATCTGAGAGAACAGTCACGATGAAAGTACCAGGCATCGCAACGCCTGTACCGGAACGGGGGTGACTTTTTGGCGTATGAGCGCAGAGGATGCGAGCCATGTTCTGCGGGGAGTGAACCAGATCCGAGATACCGTTAGAGATTTTGCGTTGGTGTACCATTGCTCGAACCGTGTGTGAATAAGCCAGAATGTACTGCATGTACAGCACCAGTGTTGCATTGGACCATTGCAGCGTCTTGGTTAAGGTTCATTAGGCGATGGTATTTTGTGGTGAGCATCTGAAGTATCCTCGTTGGATCTTGCTCGATCTTGTTTAGCAAGCGAGTACGGATGTCTGCGTCTTTCGGAGTGGAGACCGCCGACAAACACCAGGTATTTGAGTTGATCCTCGGTAAGCGGACCAAGCTTGAAACGCTGGCACTCGCAAGTGATCCCACTAGCATGGGTGACCTTGTCGTCGTCGTCTGACTTGGCCAGTTTCAGGCATTCGTACCTTGTGTTAAACAAAGACGACTTATCACCGAAGATGGGCTGCAAACTCTCAAGCGTTTCCTTGAACGAGTTTTTGGTTGGTTATTTGGAAAGATAAATTCGACATACTCCTCGTGCTGAACGGTAATGAACTTGCGCTGGAGGAGGCGGACCTTCCACGCTTAGTCCTGTGTACCGAAGTCGAAACAAAACGGGTCCTCATACCGTCTAAACCAGGCGTCAGAAGTCAGGTCAGTCCGGGCATCGTAATTAAACTCAGTGATACTGCTTGCGACATTGTCAAGTGATTGCTTCACACCGGCAGAAGCCGGGAGGGTCAAGCTTGATGTAGGTACACCATCAATGAACGCCTTGGTCAGCTTGAGCTGCTGCTCGAGAAGTCGACTCGAATCAAAGGATACTTCAACCCTAGTTGAAAACCACCAGACCCGTTCGCCAGTATGTTGTAATTTGATATACGGCCTACGAGCGCATGAACAGACAATAGAATAACGCTTAATGAAACGGTAGATAACGCGATGACGTTCAACGGTAATGAACAGCTCACTACAGAGTACGCGCGATTACTGCGTATTTTCGCAGGTAACCCAACCACTGAATTCTAACGAATGAACACAGAGAAAAGACAGGCCTCCGGACAGAGCCAATTTATGCTACTCAATCCGAAGACAACAGCCAAAACTAGACCGCATTTAATGGGTTTACGACCAATAAGAAAACAGGGACAGAAGTGGACCAGGTGAAGATCAAGACAAAAATTCAGGCAGTACCGAGACGTCCCCCTTCACGGACGAGCGTGTAAGTTGGGTATCAGTAATTGGCACAGGTCTGAGAACGCCCTTGAAGGGCGAGTGCGTCGGTAAGATGCCAGAAGTTGACACAAGGTTGAGAACGCACGTGAAGGACAAAGTGGCACATGACCGTGCCGACCATGAAGGCCACTTCGAGCAGAATGAGGTAGGTCCTTCCAAAGGCAAATGAAAACGATATTTTCGGAGGATTGGTTTCTTCGCTGACGATATGGTCTCTATCACGGAAAATTCTCGAGTACGATTAAGAGTTCGACCGTTTCATCATGGCCCAACAGAATATTCACGTAGTCAGGTACGCCAACACAAATTGAAATGGAAATCCACAGGTTTTATAACAGCTGATCAACTAAAAGTGAGATGCTACTTAGAAAACAAAATCCGAACACGAAAAATTCAAACTTTTTACGGAGCACATCACATTTATGTTCAAGGGTCCACATCGGGAGTTCAATGAATGAGTGAGTGTCTTACTGATGTGCAAAGCAACCCTCTTTAATAGGCTAGTATACCAGTTCTCAGAATCATTTGCATATGTGAGATAACGCGTTGACCTGCAGAACCCCTTGATCTGCCCTGAGTCCACCGCGTAAAGTATTTTTCAGAATATTGTTTCACACTGTACTCAATCCATGACGATATTTACCTGCTGCCCAACGCACCTTTTTAATTCGTTAGCACAACCTTTCCTTTTCCTTAGTGTTTATCCCCATATTATTACAGCATGGAAGCAATACTTGACTGTTGAAACCTGGAGGATAACAAATGTTGATCGAGTTTTTCTCCTTTCCTTTTTGTAAATTGGGCCGTAACAAACGGATCATTAGTTTTTTGATAGTGAAATGCGCCGGGTCTCATACTCTGATCTTACCGAGCAGTGCGGAAGGAAGGTTGTGTCCAGGTCTCATAGTGACACGTGAAATCCTGTTTATGGTCGTTTGCACACACAAACACGGTAACTCACAACCTGGGTGGCAAATGTTTTGACATTTGCTGAGTGTGTGTAGAATGATAAGGCGAAGGGAGAAAGTTTCTGAATTTGCGAAAACCATTCAGATTCCTTAGTCGACGTGACATGCAGCCCTACATTCTTCATCACCGTTCCAGGTCAAACCATCAATCAGCCACAAGGCACATGATCTGCAGAAGAAGAAGCTACTCGGCACGGAAATCGAAGAGAGAACATACGCACACCGACAGCTAATTGCAAGTAAACATTACGCCCCCTACTTGGTAGAGTGTTGGCTTGTGTTCAAAACGACACCTATTTCAAGGTACAACAATAAAGCTAGCCACAAAAATGCGGCTGAAAATTTCTATGAAAGTGTAGACAGCCAGATCAAGTATCATAGATGTCAATAAAAAGTGTTAAAAGGTGGAAACCAAGGAAGAGAAAACTGAGAAGAGAATATGGCGAATAGCAAAGCCAATGTTATTAGGTTTGCGCGGGTTGGTTGAGAGAGAATGTTCAAAAGTGGCGTTGGCGAATTCCAGCGTAAAATGTTAAAGAAATGTTGCCAGGACAGTTGATCCCTGAATCATTTGATGGATTCCATATGAGACAGTGGGACGGGTGTGTAACCGAGTGCAAATGTGAAATTTCCGAG
>LUCH01018679.1:0-12245 GCA_013368495.1 Paragonimus heterotremus | reverse complement strand
CATCGAACCCATATAAATGTGTTGTATTTAGCCTGATGATGAAACACCGAAAACAAGCTTGTTTGCTACGCGTTTCTTCTCATGACTAATACATTTATGTTCATTTATTTCCTAGAATTATTTCAGTGGAAAAGCCCAACGTTTGGGGCGTCCTTGAATCATGCAATTCAGACTGGCAATAGATTCATGATACCATTAATGTGTCCGAGTTAACTGTGAATCAACTGTAGTCACAGTAGGTACAAATCTTATCGGAAATCAGAAAAACGCTAACTGATGGAAAATTGATTATTTCAGCTATGGCTAACATTGTTAATACGGCACAAAACGGTTGGTTAATTAATATTCGGTGGGGTTATTATATTCAATATTTTCTTGACACTTTCCCCATAAAGCTGCACAAAGGGTACTCTGTAAATTTGAATGTGGTTATACAAGCTTGGATCACATTAAGAACAATGCTTTGTTTTACATATGCAAATTCAGCGGAATAATGAACTGGAACGCTAAAACCTGTTTTATAAAAATTGATAGGTACCCACTGCCTAATTGAACCATTATATTGCCTTAGACCGGCACTTGTATGTCACCCAAATCTGCTCATAAATAATTTCCGGAAAGACTGTTTGGCTGGATGTTAGTATTAATGTAATTGAACTTGTTTCTGTGGTTCTTCATCAGGACAGCAAATTTGCAGGAAAAGACACAGGCAACCATATGGTAAACATAGGAGAACAAACAGTAGCTGGATTAGAGTGAACACTGGTGTGTGCATTCACACAGTTGAGGATGAATCACGGTTAGTTATTTTGTGTTCTCTACGATTATCACGCAACAGAATGAGTGTGACCATGCGTTTATTAAAATAGATCAGGATTTTTGATAATGTGTGGCATAGCGATGAAACCTCACTACTTACGAAGTTCATTGACAGAGCTGACAATACGTTTATTCTTCTGAATATCTGCAGAGTTTCTTCAAATCATCAGAAAACATAGATATCGATCGCATTCGAGTTGGTCAAAATTCCTTTTGAAAGTGTCGTAAAGAGAGGGGGTATAGCTTGCGACGCCGATGACTACGATTACATCAGCCTTGTCACAAACTAAATTCTAACATCTACTTCACTCAGTTACATAATGTGAGTGCAAAACACAAGACACCTTGCAGTGCAGTATCCCGTAAATACCAAGACATTTCCACAGCTGTCCAATCAACAAACTAATTGAACTTTCTTTATCTCCTGATAAAAATACATCGAGAACAGTGGTTTCTCACATTCTATCATTTTCGTTTTGCAGGTTTGCTGAACAACACAGAAGTGATGAACTCAACTTCTTAATAATTCATCATAACTCTCGATAATGGATAGATTCGGGTTTTATTGCAACCTGGACAAGGTGATATATAGCTTTGGTTCACTACAACAAAACTAAGCTGTGCTCAATTACTAACTTCACACAACATAAAATATCCGTCAAGATTAAAATATGTCGCAAGAAAATGATCAATCAGATAAGATTATCACGTACAATATGTTCACCTAATCGGCTTAGAATATTCCTAGAAATGAAAAGAAAGGTATGTTCGTTTCACTTCTAATCATCGGAGACTCAGTCAGTTGAAATAAAATAGCGTTCACAGCAGTGACCGGAACAATAATTTTCCGTTACATCGTGAATAACTTGGTTCGCTTCCACATCATTGCTCCGACTTGGCTTTGAGGGCAAACTGTGTCTTAAGAACTGGTCAATTCCAATTTATTGCTGAACTTCTTTCAATTTTATACAGAAATATACCGGTCAAATGACTAGATGCCCGTTCCAACGCAAACATTAGTGGAGTCATTTAGAATTGGAATCACTTATCAAGAGCAATCCTTGGATGGATATGCCATCTCATCTACAAAGTACTATTCAGCCATTCGAGACAGTGGAGGGCAGTGAGTCATATCTGCGACCGAATCGATCGTTAGAAAGGTAAGCAAATTGCTGTGTTGCTTACAAAAACTGTTTGTTCAGACCTTGCTTCTTATGATCTACACGTCAGTCATACTGGCACCCACGTGAACATCCTCTTTCAAGCACTAGTTTCTAACTTATTTTTCCGGTTAATGATTCGAAGTAAAAACAAATGTCAACTAGGGGATTAACGGCTTCACTGTCGTAAATCAGCAATACTGAAAACTACCACAAAAGCTTGATGAATTTACACTGCTCTACCCTTAAGCCATAATCAGAAACGATAAGATAAAACCAGACATGTCGAACTAAGCAGAAGTAAACTTTTCCAGGATTTCGCAAACATGCTTCCATGATTTATGCAAAGTTTAATTGAGTCATTCGGTTTCTCTCTGCTATTTTCAAAACAGGATAAAAACTGTTGGTTTGCACAAACTATCTCTTGGTATTGTTCCGCTATACATTAATGATTACATACTCCAGTGGAATATTTTCAAACAAAACCCAAGTAGTTTTGGTTCTTTTTATTACTGAAATACAGGCTTCCTTTGTTACAAATACATTTCTTTTGAACACCCAATCATCTCGCATTTACGGACTCACAGTTGGGTAGTTCATTATCCACGCGTGTAGAACTGAACATCTGGAGGGTTTATCAAGGCGCATCTTCCGGTATGCAGTAAGAACATGCTCAGGCATGTCGTGGTGACCTAGATGAATGTAGACTAAACATTTTACACTCGTTACATAAAGGAAAACCGGTGATTACTTCAGGCTAGATGTATAGTACTAATTCAGATATAAAGCTTATCTTTATATATATCCACAGAAAGATTTGTGTCACAATCCCTTAATTTGGTGATCAACTCACGAAAACAAACCGTGTGAGTTGATTGTGAACAGAGACTATTTTATACAATTTTTTCCTCGTGCTCCATAGTGTCTGTCTCATTTTATTTGTATTCGATCAAACTCTAATGTTGTGCACAGTTAATGTGGTATGGTTCAGGGAGATAAATTATGCAATAAAACTTTGTTACTAAGTTACTGAACCATTCTTCTGGAGAAGCTTGAGGTTTGAACTGAGATTAGGCTAGCAATAATTGTACAGGTTTCCGGACGGTGTATGCAGGAAAACCACTCTATCGTTGAACAGTGGCTTAGTTCTGATTCAACAAGCTAAATTTCAAGGCAAGAAAGCCAAAGTTCATTCATTTATGTGTGACAGACCAGTACCGTTTGATCAGTATTAAGCGGAAACTCAAATTAAAAGAACCCTTACTTGAAACATGGTTGTCAGGGCAAAATGAACAAAAACATTTTGTGTTGCCAAATCACTTTTCTGTTTCAAATATAATCCAGCCTTGTGGTTACGGTTGAAAGACAATGTAACCGTTTCTACGGCTTCTTTTTCCTGCGGAACTAATTATGTGGGTCGCACGACCAGGCGAGTGTCTGAACGTATTCGTAAGCATCATCTAGCCTGGATCAGTAACGAAGTCCCCAAAACAACTACCAGTCTAACTTCTGCAGACTTCGTTGTTTCATATCTGACCGTCAACCTGGCCTCCTATTTTTGATTTACTGAGTCATTGGCGGTCACTCAAAGCTGTCAGATGCCGAATACTAGCCACATATAAAGCGCTTGGAGTTCAACTGAAAAGTACACCCTATTGCGGGTAAAAGCGCTTTGTTCAGGTGACGAATTCGCCATGGCCAACCACTCTCACCACGATCGAGCAAAGCGCCATGGTTCACTTGCGTCACACTCTCGATGCAGTCGTGTCAAAACGTTGTCTCCCTGTATGCCTATGACATGTCTGATCTCACACGAACTTGCTATTTGTTTTCATTTGTTTCGCCTTGATAACTCTGTTCTACAACTATGTTCCACAACTCTGTTTCACTCTGTGATTGGCCTGATGATGAATAATCGAAACTGAGCTCGTTCCCTACACCATTTTTCTGATGTCTAACCTGAGGATTTTAGACCATTTGTTACAGCATTCCTGATTGAGAGCTAGATTGATTAAACGGTATATTACATCAGTTACTGAACTGGAACGGTCAAGTGACAAACCAAATATATCATATGTGTACTCTGCAACCGAGACGTGTTGGAACGCATCATTATTCAATTCAGCTCCAAAATGCAAACCGCTGGACCACTGGTTCTTTTCGCCCTAGTTGGCTATAAGCCGGATGAACACATCTCCAACTGTCCCTAAAACGTCCATCGTGTTATCTGTTTCATTTTTTAGAAGGTATTTGAAGCTCATCTTGCTACTGACAAATCTTGCCATCCACAACTCAGTCTTTTTTCGATTAGAATGTAAATTATGGTAAAAGTTTAAGCATAAGATTTCAAAACTTTTATGTCCAGCAAGCATATGTTTGTGGTAATCAAGCAAAAATAACCCACTTGCTCAAGTCAAGAAACTTGCCATTACAGGTTAATTTTGAATAATTTTAATTTATCGGATCTAACTGCGGTCTAACTTGGAGTGAGTGTGCTCGCTAGTGAAGAGTTTGCGTGAAATTATTTCAGCGTAATCCGAAGATCCATTAATCTTTCGGGGCCAGTGAGCTGCAATCGTTTAGTATTGAAATAATAGCCGTTCTCTGTGTGAACCAGACTAAGTACATTTGGATGATCAACGTTGAGTTTGATAGGTTAAACTACCTGAATCACGAATTTACATGAATAGACAAATAACCTGTAGCTCTGCTTATGTTCTACGTGACAATAGTTTAGTTTTAAGCACTGAGAAGCGTTTATGATTAATTGACCAGGCACGTTTGGTGTGTCCACATGGTGGAAGTTAATTGGGATGTTAAGTCGCATTAACTACCGATACGTAGATTGTGAACGGACTATAGGCTAAATTGAGCTAAATCAAAGTCACATGACCTGAACAATCAGGTTCTTGAAGAAGTTCGCAGTGAGCTCTTGGCTTGTCCTGAATTAACCACAGACCTTTGCTGTAAAATAGACGACGATACGTTCCATTTGTGTGACTACAACAAACAACGATGAAACGTACTAAGAGAACAGGATTCAACTGAGTCTCATTATTTAAAAATGATCGTAATGTTTCAGAACAAATGTTATCAAACTTTACTGTGCATCATCTCAATTTAACGATGGACCTGCTCATTGTCCATCAGTATGGACAGACATAGTCCACTGTAAACAGCTGACTCAAGCTTTGGCAATAGTGACAGATGAGCGGGAAGCATTCAGAGCGAAATTAGTTGATGCTCATCCTCAGACCAAAGTACCGCAATCGGTGTCATACAGTTGAGTTGGTCTGTACTAGATTCAAACTAGTGACCCTTATGGGTATAAGCCATAGTTCTTGTCCACTGGGCTGCCAGTCTTGTGAGCATCTCCGTGGTAAATAATTTTCTCACACCCCGTTAATATGCGTGGACATGACAAGCTTCCGATTATCGTTTTGGTTCACATAATATCCAGAAGAGTAGCTCAAACAAAGACCAAACTGGCTACGAAGCGATGCTTCTAGGGTAAGCATCACAAAATATCATGAAACTGAGTTCTACCTTGCGTAATATTTTACACATTTTGTAAGTCCAATATCGGTTTCGGTGAGAAATATATTGAGGAGACATCAGAGGATGAAATTTCCCCTCTTACTTAGTTGAATATAATTTTTAGTTATGTTGCATCGAAAGTGCTCATTAAAGTTGGATTACCAAAAACACAGGATAGTTGACATTTTTTGAGTAAAACTGAGATAATGTATCAACTTTGCTCCAATCAAATATGACTAGAGCCATTGTTATCTCGGGGCATGTATGTGAAAAAATAATCAGCAAATTTTCTCGAATATAACCGACTTTTGTGCTTGGGAAATAAATCTAACAGCTTTAACAAAAAGACCTAAATTATATTCCCATAAAAGGAATATATTAGGTCATAAATATCCTAAAATCAAACAAATATCCACCCCACAATGTGTGACGTAACGTCCAGTCACCGTCCGGTCCGAGTCTGACCACTTTTGTGGATTCCAGCAGTTGTTTGTAATGTCATTCGCTAACATTCACATCATGGATTATGCGGATGATCTCGAACATGTGATGATAGAACTCCTGTAATTTTGTTCGCTTGAAGATGAATTATTGAAAACAGTTGTTCACCATAACTTTACTTCTGTTTTGGTGGGACTATTCTGACAGCTCCTTAGGTCGTAAACGCAGTTAATTCAGTTTAGTATGCTAAGCTTTCAATAAAAACTCTATTCAGAACAATTTGGTCTTAATGTGTTTCTTTCTACTTTTAGTATTGCAACTTAACAAATTACTTTCTAATCTATCGTAAACTTTGCTTTCGATCATCACAGCGCATGCACGATGATTATTTTTTCTTGACCGGAGCAATGACTGAAAACAGAACAGAGCCTATGACAGCCTCTCATTTTTCATTCATGGCTGGCCATCCAGATGAAAAAACCCTACAAGCTCGTCCCTGGTTTTCCAGTGTTTAGCGAAGTTCAAGTGATTAATGACGCAATAGCAAATCTAAAAGTACTTCTAAAATTGATGTGTGCAAAATTTGTTTCATCTGTTATTCATGTGGGTTGATGCTGATATCGTCGTGCTGCTATCCCTATGAGTCGATCATCCATTGCTAACAAGACTTTTACATCACACAGAAGAGTTGACCAAATATCACAGTCAGTAACAAGTCGTGCACATTTGTAAGATAGCCAGAATTAGCAGTCACCATTTCCAGGTTGTTAGCTGAATCCCACTCATCAATTTAGCCAGTAAAAAAAAACAGAACGATGAGCTCTGAAGTTAATCACTCTTTTCCCGATGGATTGTATAAGAGGTGATAGTATCACTAATTGTTCTATGAGACTGAATGGACACCGACGTTGTTCTATTAACAATTCCTTCTCTTTCCATCATACTGTGACTGTTGCTCACGGTCACAGAACATAGTGAACGTTTTCTAACTTTTGCAACTGATCTCAGGCCCAACAATCATATGGACATTCGAATGAGTTGGTTATAATCTAAAGTTGTCCTCGACAGATTCGTCCATAATCCGCAATTTTTAAAGTCAAAACCATACACGATTAAAAGTTTACGAAAGTAGTCTTCAAGACTAATCAATGACTTTGTGTTTATACAAAACACTTACATGTGTTAGCGAGCATACGGTCTCTTTAAAGATTTAAGTTTGCAGTTATACGTTCTTTTGTTCCTTCTCTAAGTGTCTTCGCAAAATTTTGGTTTTCTTTAGGTTAGCGCTTCTCAAAGGAGGCGGTGAGCACTAGCCGCTGTTCACATTCGGGTAGCGATATTTAAAATGCGTTTGGGTGGATGGTGTTCATCGCTTACCTTGCATTTATTCACTGGTTGATCATTTGTTTTAGACTACACTAAAACCGACCATTTGTTTAAACATTATTGGAGATGTAGGGTTTGTTACCGTCGCCAGTTCAGTGTATGTTGCAACCACAGTGAAATTGCACCTTGGTAGAAGAGGCTGACTGAAAAGTCTCTCTGAATGTGAAGACTATTATGCGCGTATTGTTCAACTTCAGATTAACAGAATCATCGGCTAACTCAGTGGATGAAAGTCACGTACAACCACTGACTTGGAATCAGACGAAGTGTTTCATTGATTCTACTCGTAACGTTAAGGTTGGTTAGTGAAGAGAGAAAGTAGAACTTGGTTAAGGCTCATAACAATTGTGACGTGATTCATGCTGTCTCATATTCAACCTGTATAGAAACGCTAATAACCTCAGTGTTCCTTCTGAGACAAACTCGCAGAATAGACAACCGCTTTGAATCCCTTGGAATGACCTAGAGAGTTATTCCCAAAATGAACAGGTGAGTGACAATCTTTCGGCATTTATCACTTCAAAGAAGAACAACCTTTCTTCTAGGTTTTGGAACGTTAGCAGAAGTCTTGATGCTTGACAGATGAGTTGATCACTTCCTCTCAATCGGCTGCTGTATTGACAAATTTCGGTTTTTCAAACGACGTTTTCCCGCTTCAGCTTTATGTTTGTCGATGTAAAAGCAAACCGTTCACTAATGAGGGTCGTAACAGACAAAAGAGGACTCTGTGACGATGAAAGCTCTGATCCCGGAATCTTTTTTCTAAAAGTGGCTTTTTGAAGTTTCTTGCCGAAACGCCGTTTATAAGAATGTCTGGGTACAACAGACTAGTTAGTCACCCTTTGAATACGCTGGCTGTTACGAAACGCGCGGCTTATTCGACCTCAGTCACCAACAGGTCTTTCAACTAGTGGATACACGTACATCATAACCGCCTTGATAAATCCTGCTAATGTACCCTGAGGAAAGTTCACGTTATGTAGGTCGGTTAGTCGACCAGTCAGCTAGTGTATGTGCAGTGTCACCGAAGCTAGCACAGTCAGAGCGATGACAGGACACAGAGGACACCATTGAGCTTCTAATCCTCAGAAAAGATATGACAAAACCTTATACCTGTTTCGTTCAGCTTCTCGTGATCAGTTGGATTTTAGAAAGCACGTTGGATAAACAAAGTCAGTAAAATGAGTTATTATTGTCTATGCCCGATATTTATAGCAACCGATGACTGTTCCGAATAAGTAGTAATGTGATGACACCATGCTCCACTGGCTGAATGCTGTACCCGGAAGTGCTGGTCACTGTGTTAGTGAACTAGACGACTGAGTGGCTCAGTGAACAGACTACAAAGGCGCAATCGATGACTGATTCTATATGCATGTCATACAACGCGCGCAGTTTTCTTCATTTCACAATTTTGACTATTTAGATCGGGAAGCAACGACAAAGTATGTCATGGATTTTATGACAACATTCTGTCTCCTCTTCCCGGGCGTCGGCCCATATTCAAACTTTAAAGGTGAACTTCACATCTGGCGGCGGGTTTTGCTTGCAGATGGATAGGATTACAAGCAGTTCTGCGATAGCTTCATTGTTAGCGACAGTATTCGGATAAAACTTAGTGGATGAAGATTTCAGTCGCAACTGAGAACTTGTGCTTCGATGGACCTCATATTGATGACATTTTGGTTGCGTTTAATTTTGTCAGTGAGCTATCACATGCAGTTCGACTTTTTAACCAAAAATATGGGAACATTATGTTTACTTTGGAAGCTAAAGTATAGAACAATTTATGGGTGTAGATGCAGACCGGAAATGAGAACTTTACAGTACCTTCTAATGTTCAGTGTGCCAAAAACCAATATGAACCGGAAATTGAAGTACTCCGACATATGTTCTGCTGTATGGGCGGAATCGGAAACTTGTCCGTTATTTGACGGATTTGACAAGGAATCACTATACTGTAAACATGTTGGTACAAAAACTCACGTTCATTGCAAGTATGTCACAGTAACTGACCATCCTGTTCGGTCTGCAACGTCGATTTTAATCTTGGCGAACTCAATCCATCCGATCACTAAAGCGGAAAACAGAAAAATGTTCACCCACGACAGTAGAGAGAGTCCTTCATGAGCTTTATCCGGCTCTGGGACGCATATTCCTAGCAGCACATTAGACGGTGAGTTTGTTGCATCACTAATTCTGATTTTGAGTCTCAATATCAAACCTAGTGACCCTGACCAGTCGGTTCAAAAGTAGGCTTTCTCCTGCGTTTATTTTTGGTTCTGTACAGTCTAATGTGTCAACTGAACGAATGGGAGTTTATCGGAACGGCTAAGTGAGAATCGCGCAGACCGGCTCGAGGTTAGTTTAACTATCTCAGTCAACAACAAGTTCTTAGCGCATCTGACTTATACGTATTATCCTGCTGACTTCATGCAGGGTTGCAATATAATTTACTGTGTCATACTAAATTAATTCAAAACAGACAAACAGCAGACGCTAGCCGCAGTCGAACTAGCTCGTATACGGCTGCAAAAATTAGCTTTCATTTTACACGAAACCAGTGTATAGATGCTTAATTTTCCATAGCAACGCATCTCCAGTTAGTATCACGCATCCAGACAGTATATTTTGGTCTTAAGTAGTACAATCTTACTGACACCTACACGGCGAATAGATTTAGACCGAAGAATGTGGACCTATCTTGCATCTAGTATTACCTACACAGATTACAGTAATCTTGTTTCCTTCTTGACCAGTTGGGTAACTAAATCCATTTTGTCTATCTAATTCTATTCACTTGATGATAAATTATCGCGTATTATTTATTCTCCCTTTGTCTGGTTCCATATCTGATTGGTAATGTTTGTGAGGAAGATTGAGACAGTTGCACATATCGTGATAGAAGAACATCAGTGGCATAATGTTGCATGTGTTCAAGTGTGTACGCACTAGATTCGTTTTCACGTAAAAGAAATAACTATGCGCTTTTGCCATTTTCGGACAAGGGACATCTGAATTAATAAATGATAGTTTGGAATTCAGACCAATGTGATGTTGTGTGACAAACAAATTGAAACAAACAAGGTAGCAAGTAACCTAATTATTCACTTGCTATGGTTAAGTGGACTGTCTGTCTCTTCAATGAATTCCTCTTCAGTACGTCGTTCGCTTGAAGTTCGGTTTCCTGTTGCAGGTGCAAAAAAATTAGTTCGGGACTGAAAAGTAGAAATCGCTTTGATTCAGTGTGGAGTTCTTGTTCACTCTAGTTAGTAGTGCCGTACGGATCTTGGTCTTTAGTAAACAATTCTTCAAATTTGCCCAATTTTTCACTCGGCAGAAGATTAACACACGTTGGGATCGATCTGGTTGTGTTCGATTCAGTTTATTCAGGCTGGGATTCGCTCCTGCCCCTTAGTGAAACCACGCCGAACTTCCTTATGAACATATAGTGTTTCAGCTCAATAACAGCTTCCGTACATTAAAAAAGTGTGCTTCCAGTTTAGCTTGTCGTGCTTTTGGAGAACTAACTAAAAGTTGCTTGATTACACAATCGCTGATTCGGATATCATACTCTGCTAAGCCACTGACATCGAGATTGTATACATTCACTGTTCGAACGATCACTGCACACGGCTGAACGATCTTCCATGATCTTGGCCCAGTCAGTGAAACTGCCACCTTGGGTTACTCAAACAGCACCCCCAGCTGACGCTTATTTCTAAACCCAGCATGAAATTCCGTCTTATCCATCGCACCTATTACAAGGTTTACATTCCCAAACGAAAAAACAATCGGAACAATTACTACTTACGTACCGTTTTTATCTTGTCGAATGAGCAATCTCTGTGCCAATATCAGTCCTCCGATTCTATAGCATACTCTCACAATTTTTTTCTTTCCTCCTCGCCTTCAAATTCGTTACTATCTAGGTTAGCTTTTCCATCTCTAGTCAATGGTAGTTCAGCTCGCTTAGCTCGTTTGCTTTTAACTCGTTGATCGTCGGTGAATTTTCCGCCAAGCATCAAGCAATTATTCCCAAGTCATCGGATGCTCGAGAAAAGTATTCCTGGGCTGTTGCTGTACTATTAGTGGCAATCTGTGCAAGAACCGATCATCCAACACGCACCATTTCAAATCCTGGTCCAACTACGACAGGGCCATTGACAACGCCGTTCACAGTGACACTGCGTAAACAATAATGTCCCGTACGGAGCCCCGCCGGGCGTTTTGGAACCGCCACCTCACCGCTTGGAAGTGAGCATGACTGCCAAACCAGGCAATCAGCAAATCATTCACGGCGGCTCACTCTGGCTCCACGGGACCCTTTGGCACCACCTCCAGCACCACCTGGGTTCTTCTTTTAACAAGCACCCGAGAGGCCGCCAGCATCACCTGGTAATTCGTGACTTCGATGACCCCTGTCACCTTTTCATAGTCCTCCAAGAAGCTTTGGACATCCTCATTCCCCAACGACCACAGTCACAGAACATTCGTTCTTGATGCTGGCAACGACATGAAATTTTATGAGCTAAGGACGCAGAATACATAGGGGTTGTTTATTCGGAAGGTCATCACGGAGCTTAAGAACTTCAACGCCGCCTCAAACAATACGCTGTTTTACAAATAGCACTACTCTGAGACGCTACAGTTGCCACAGCCACACCGTTGCACGAAAACACATTATTTTTTGCCAAAGTGCACTTCAGTGGACCTGTTGCATTTTTCCTTAGTTACTGCGATACCCAAATACTTGCCTACGTCTGACTACTCATAAGTATTATGGTGTGATTAATTATTCACACTAAACCAGATTTGACCAAATGCCCGTCGCAATGAACCATTATTTGATTAAGGCTATTATTATGACTCAGCGATTCAGCGATTCAGCGATTGATACAC
>LUCH01018678.1:0-12257 GCA_013368495.1 Paragonimus heterotremus | reverse complement strand
AGTGAGCCATGCAGTCGGCCAATCAGATTGCTCTGACCTTCAAGCGATCGATAACACATGGGGGCATCGGCTGCTTGGGCCGTGTGGACTGAGAGTTTTCCTTAACGTTGCTTGAAACGGTAGCTTTAATAAAGCTTACTTACTACTGGTATTTTCCGTCGTTCTTGAATACAACAGGATTCATAAGAAGTTTACACATTAGAGAAATCTGAGAAAGCCTGTGTACATCTGATTCTGCGTTGGACGGTTCGGAGAGTAAAGGCAAGTCGGGAGGTTGTTTCAGTTTCAAAGAACCAATGACGGAGATGAAAATTCAGAGGACAGTGCGCGGAACAGAAACCCAAACATATCTTATCAAGCATACAACAATCACATTGAAACATACAGTCGACAGCTGGTTGGCATCAACAATGAGAGATTGAGAGCATCTTCATTACATCACAGTTTGACGAATTAGTCACCTGACTACCCGATTTGGCGTCTGGAATATGTACACCAAGTTTGCAATCAAATTCAACTACCGATGACCCATTTACGATAGAGTCTTGTAAGTTTTTTTCGGAAGCTAAGAGAATGTTCGCTACAATTCAGATGATTTCGTCACCCCTAAGTTGTTTACTTTCACCAAACATAAGTGCTTTCCTTAAAGGATGTTAGGAAGGATGGACGATTCTATACACTAAGACCAAGTCCCGTCTGAAATACCCATAGCTCATTGAGAAAGGTCTTATTTTGCGCAACCTATCTGAATAGGGTAGTGAACGTAGTGTTGCGACGCGTCTTTTGGTTCTACGTTGTACCTTCGTAATAACAGTAATTTCCTCTATTGGATTAGGATGACTAATCTGAACACTTAATTCAAGATGGGGACAAACCAACGGATTGAGCACGACAGTAAAATGGTCTAAGTGAAACCTGGTGAGTAACTCATTTGTCGGGCTGGCTTTCGTGATCACTGACCCACTGTTGAGCGAGTGCCTAAGGTTGTTTGAGACAATCGTGCCCAAGCCGCGCTTGCGAAAGGGAGAATACAGTTCTTCGCCTCTAAGAAAATAATCTGTAAACCCCAAATGAGAGGATGCTATCTGTGACCCAGCATAGTAATACGTTTAAATTATTCCGTATTTTCTCACTTTCAGTTAAATTTGAACTATAAGCCAGATTTTAGTATTATTCTCATATAATGGCAGTATCAAAGTGATAGCATAATCGGAATAGAAAGCAGAAGTCCTAATATGGAACCTTGTGACAAGACGCCAGACATAAAACACTGATCTAAAAAAGCTTCGTTCACCTTGACATTAAATTCGCAAACTTGGATGTTTACATTAGGCTGTCGGCTGGGGATGTCACATACATATTTTACTAATTATTTGGTGGGCGGTGAGGTGGACTGACTTACAGAACAAAACTACTGATGCCTAAGCTTCACTCAGGATTCCCTAAACATATGCAGCCCAATCTTCAGTCTGCTAGAGAGATACGTGAGAACTGCTCACACATGGAGTTATGTAGTTCAACAACCTCCTATGAAGTTACTGTTAATCAATAGTGAGGTTACTATCAATCACAACACTGTTAACTCCATACTGCATTGGCCATCTCGCAGTATAAACTGGGTCGCCTTATGTGCTGCATATAGCAGGGTGGGTAGGCAAAAGCGTACTACTACTGACTCCCTCCCCACTTTCCTATCAGATTTAACTCTCAGACCTCTCCTGACCCCCATTTCTGGTGATTACTCTGCAGGTCCCATAACCTAGCTAATCGCAGTAACACTGTGTCAGTAAGTCCCATCTTTAATCGTTTAACTTCAGGCCTCTCTAGTCCCTTACTCAGACCTAGGGTGTGAATTACTGCAGTGGCTTTCAACGTTTGTGCTCTAAAACATGGGTTAACAAACTGCTCTCGCAGGAACATTAGACTCATTGATTGCCGATATCTGCTAAACTTCAGAAACTAGGACCAGGAACAGCAGTTAGCATATGGAACTAACAACATCCGCATTGTCTACACGATACTGGTTATACGCTTCGGGTGATTCCACGGCCGCCGCTATTAGTCAGGTTGGATTAAGTATAGTCCTCAGTACTACTGCTTTAGCCACATTGATAGATTGGACTTCTGTTAGCAGCAGACTGTACCGTCCACTTGGCAAGTTATACTTAGGCCAACTTTAGATGCGAAACCTTCAGAAATCTTTTCTTTGTATCTGCTTATGCTCCAACTGATTGTAGTGATGTCGACGTCAAAAACGCCTTCAACGTGGATCTGGCCGCTCTCTTTCGGTCGACACGTGGCTCTGACATGATCGTTCTGGCGGAAGATATGAACGCTCCGGCCGGTCGCCTTGATGAGACCAAGTCTCGTTCCGATGGCAGGTTTGGGATAACATCATTTGGCTTGGTTAAGGGTGGGCGATTGTTGAAGCTGTGCGCTGAGCATGAATTATTTTTAGCCGGCACTAGTTTTAAGCATGGTGTGCATCATTGTTATACTTGGTGCCCTCGTCCTCCGAATCAGCTTGGTTTCAGAAAGACCATATGGCTGTTAGTTGAAGGTGGTGGGACTCCACTCAGAACTGTCGTTCCTCTTGGAGCAACTACGTGAATTCAGACCATGCGTTATTACGTTGTCGTTCCTTTCTTATTGACTGATGATGTTTGTTACACTCCAGACTGCGTAAAATATGAAGCATGGTCTTGAAAGCTTGCAGCAACTTTTTCAGTTGCAGCACCGTTGTCCTCTGTAGAAGAACTGGGACAGGCACAAGAATCACCCTCAAAAAAGAATACTTTAATCACTCAACTGGTGGACGATAACCGCCGACGTATTGTCCGGTAAGGTGAAAGTTGTTGGCAATTGGAAGCCTCATATAGGTTTGGATACATCTACTGCGTGTAGTGGCAACCTGACGCAGAAATTTGTCTCATTCACAGCAATCCGAAGCTAAGGAAATTTCTAATTGCCAAGTGAATCATACTTTTGATTCATTAACCGTTGGTGTGGTCCCGAAAGGACGTTTACTTCCATCTCCGAGGTCGAAATTTCGAGTCGCAGACTAAAGACGGGATCCCTCAAACTAGCTGTCTTACGCGGCATAGATAGCTGAAAAGTACCAGGAATTATAGCTATCAGTCAAGGTAACCGTTTGGTTATTATCACTTTGGTTTGTTCCAATACTTTGCATATGATTTATTTAGTCGTGAAAAGAAACGCATAGCAAACAAGCTCGTTTTCGATGTTATCTTGTTTACTACGCATTTCATCTCATAATCACTTTCCGGTTTTGGCAAATTAATTGTTCCTTGGTCGGCAGGCTGCTTGAATGGCGGCTTTATCGCCACACAGCTAACTTTGTACTCTTTATATATGTGTACAAGACCATTGAACCAATCGTCTTAAAGAGTTTCTGGGAATAGAATAGATTCTTTTATTCACCTAATTACAGCTTTACATACAACTTTGTTCTATCCAAAAAATGCCTCGGTCGAGTGTAGTGAATGTGAAAAACAAATTAAGGGCTATTGTGTAACTGACGGAAGGATATCTGAACTGTTCGTGATAACTATTTTACTATCTGCTCAGAGACCATTTGGTAGCTAACACGAAGCACTCAGTTGCAAACCGAATGACGATAGCATACAAAAGTCTACCAAACAACACTAGCTGTTGGACCGCGAAGATTGTAGCAGTAAAGCAAATTAAACGTGCATTGGGCAGAAATACCAACTACACTCTTGTGAAGGGGTCTGTTGCAAGTTGTCAATGAGGGTACAGCAAAAGGGCATTTCTGCTGATTCAGCGAAATTTATGGACGAACGTTGACTTTCGATTCCGAACACGACAAGGACTGTCGTGGGCTGAGGCGCAAACCTACAGAAAATCTGCTGGGGTACTTATCCAAACGAATGAAAAAGATCAGAAACATAATTTTGTCGGGGAATAGCTGGCTTCTATTTCCCTTGATTCGTAATTGCACTGGTCATCGACAAGGTGTTACTAAGACTGTATGTGAAAATGATGACAGGTATTTACAGCTTGCCTCAGAGACTTGACAGATGAGCAGAACACTGACAGACAGTCCAATTGGCATGAGCCGACGCATTTAGCTTTGAGTGACAGTCTCTCTGTGGTTACATATGACCTTCTCTGCTACCTTGGCGTAGTGGTCAGGCTTGTGTACTGTTTTGATCCGGCGTGCTGTGCCGATTGAGACTTCGGTCGTTGCAGGTTCAACCACGTCAGACTGGCCTAAGGGGGAACAGTCAGACAAAAGGCAGATGAGTTCGTTGTGTATGGTGACATTGTGTTCTGTTTTGGCTTGGCTTGAGTTTTTTGTCTGATCTTACTCTGTGCAAGTATGATCGATTTTTCTCTGCAGTATCATCTCTGTGTGAATGTACCGAGTGTCTTGGGTTGTGACTGTCGAGGCTGTTCCAATTGGTTGATGCTGACGCGAATGTATATGCGTGTCACCTGCTGCCTTGTCGTACAGGCTGTTGAGTCAACGGCTTTGGGTGAGGGCTCTAATCGCTCTCCTGTCTAGGTCTGGGCACCCTGGCAGTATCCTAAACCCATAGAAACTACGACTATACAACAGAAACTAAATACCATACTGCATCGGCCGTCGCGTAGGATAAACCGGGTCACCCTATCCGCTGCACATGGCAGGGTAGATAGGCGAAAATATGCTGCAGCCAGATACACCTTCACACTGCCCCCCGACATGAATCCTCGAGCAAGTAATGCTCACTCAAGTTTCAGTAACCCGAAGAGCAACCTGAAACAGTCTCGGGGACGCAAGACGTTCTGTGTTGTAGCATGGGATGTGCGTACGCTGCTGGATCGATGCGGCTCCAGAGTACGGCCAGAACAGCGCACTGCACTGATCGCGATGGAACCGCATCGCTACAGAATCGACGTATCAGCCTTGAGCGAGACAAGGTTCGCGGACCAAGGTAAGTTACAGGAATCTGGTGCCGAGTACACCTTCTACTGGATAGGTTGCCCAACAGACGGTTCCCGGAAGCATGCTGTTTGTTTCGCAGTCGCTGATCGCATCCACGCTTTGATGACAGGCGAACCGCACGGCATCAACGCTCGAATGTTATCTATGCGCCTGCGACTCGGTCGAGGTAAGTGTGCTACATTTATCAGTGTTTATGGTCCAACTATGTGTCACACTGATGATATAAAGGACCATTCCTACGATCAACTGTCCGCCACAATCCGGTCGGTGCCTGTGACTGATCGACTGTTTGTGTTGGGTGACTTGAACGCTCGAGTCGGGCGCGACTCGGTAGCTTGGCCGGGAGTCCTCGGACCCTACGGCATTGGTTCAGTGAACGAGAACGGTGATCGGCTGCTCTGCCTGTGTGCTACTCACGAGCTGGCTATCACGAACATCCGATTCCAGCTGGACGCGAGCGACATCACGACGTGGACCCATCCACGAAGCGGTCATCACAACTTGCTTGACTAGATGATTGTGCATCAGCGCGACATTCGCAAAGTGCGTACCACGCGACTGATGTGTGGTGCTGAATGTAGTACCGATTACAGACTGGTCAGGACTAAATGATTTATCCATGTACGCAAGTCTGTTTACTGTAGCTCTTCCAGACAATTACAGAAGCGGGATATAAAAAGACTGGGGAACTGCGAGACGAAGAATGCTTTTCAATGTGCAGTTGTTGCTCATCTGCACTAGGTTTCTGTATCCACTACCCCTGAGGGTATGTGGCAGTTCATCAAAAAACGGATTACGACGGCAGCCACCGAGACTATTGGTGTTAAACGCCAGAAACGTCCAGACTGGTTCGAAGACAACAATGCGGTTATCGCCGAATTGGTAAGAGAGAAGAATATCGCGTATGCTGAATCCACAGTGGACCCGGTCAATGAAGCGAAGAAGGTGACGTTCCGAATTATCCGTTGTCAACTGGCCGAGCGTGTTCGCGGAATCAAGGACAACTGATGGATGAAGCAGGGCGAGCGGATGCAGGGCTTCGCAGATCATCGAAAACATAAGCAGTTCTAGGATTCGCTCGAAGCGATATTCGGTTCATCTATCCAGTCCACTAAAGCACTGGTAGACGTGGACACCGGCTGTTCGTGCACCGAGCCAGAGGACATCATGAAGGTCTGGCGCAAACACTTTGGTAGCTTACTAAACCGTCCTGCTATTACTGATTGGGTGACCGTGAACAGCCTGCCGCCACAGTCCATCAGGCCCTCACTTGCTCTCGCTCCGGATTTACTAGAGTTACAGAGGGCAATTGGTCAACTTCGCAACGGTAAGGCTGCATATGAAGATGGATTGCTAGATGAAATCCTAAAGAATGGCGGCCCGGTGACGGGACGTGCACTGCTCCAGCTGGTTCGCTCCATATGGGAGCACGAGGTGATGTTACGGAATTTCAAGGATGCTGTAATAGTACTTTGCTTAATCGTAAGGGTAGCAAGCAATGACCCGACAGCTATCGGGGCATCAGTCTGGTGAGGTGCGGAGGCAAGATGTTTAAAAGAATATTTCCAGACCGGCTGAATACGGATGTCTTGGAGGCCAATGTTCCTGAGGAGCAATGAAGATTCCGGGTGGATCGGGGTACGATCGACCTGGTGTTCGCTGCTCGACAGCTTCAGGAGCGGTGCCTGAAACGGAACTAGTCCCTGTATATCCTCTTCGTAGACTCCACCAAGACGTTCAATTCCGTGAGCCGCGAGGAGCTGTGGACGGTACTTAGTAAGTCTGGATGTCCAGGTAAGTTCGTCAATTTGATTAGATTGTTACATGTGGGCATGAGGGCGAAGGTGCAATCATGTGGATCTACCTCTGACGATTTTGACACTGTTACTGGCGTGAAGCAGGGTTGTATCCTGGCCCCATCCCTGTTTACTTTATACTTGACTGCCATGTTAACAGTTGCTTCTCAGGACTCTAGGATGGATGGCGTTGACGTAGAGTACCGGACAGATGGGCGCTCTCTGAATATCCGACATTTCGGCGCCCCAACCCGGTTACATACTTCAACAATGGGCATGCTTCTGTTCGCGGATGACAGCGCGCTGTGTGCACACAGCGAGTAGCCACTGCTTTTGCGACCGCAGCACCCAAGTTTGGACTGGATATCAATACAGGTAAGACACTTTTTTTCTATCGGCCTTCTCCGGGCGGAAGTGCTATCTGGGCACCTTCACCCCAAATCCGTGTTAATGGAGATGTTGTCGACAGCTGCACAGATTTCTGCTACTTGGGCAGCAATCTGTCCACCGATCTGTCCGTGGACCACCAGTTGAAAGCTCGTGTAGCAAAGGCTAGCACTGCTTTCGGACGTCTTGAAAGACGTGTTTGGAGGAACCACAGCCTGAAGCCTAAGACTAAGCTCATCATCTACCGCTCAATGGTGTTGTCTATACTGTTGTACGACAATATATCAGTATCAGCGGAATGTGCTTTATCTGAGTTGCTTCCATCTGCAATCTCTGATGTGCATCTTGGGTATTCGGTGGTCACACATGGTTCTAAACACTGAGATACTGCAGCGAGCGGAAATAAACGGGATACAAGCAATGCTGATGCTGAATCAGCTTCGTTGACTAGATCATGTCTGACGAATGGTTGATGACCGTATTCCGAAGCAGCTGTTGTATGGACAGCTGAAACTAGGTAAGCGGAATCAAGGTGGTCAGAACCTGAGATACCAGGATGATGTGCAGGTAAGTCTTTCACGTTATAAAACTGATTGCGTTGAACCGAACGGCCCGGAGGAATACGATTTGAAAGGGAGTCCGAGATTTTAACGAGCAGTTATTGCGCAGCCGGGAACGAAAGCGCGCGATGCGCAAGGGAACCACTGGTGCCATAGGCCGTGGTGATATGACTATATGGTGTTGAGATGTGTGCGGCCGCGAATGCGCTTGCCGTTTGTGATTAGTAGGCCACCAGCGTACTCATAGTGCACCGTCGGCGAAGAGACGACGAGTACGTTAGGCTCAGATAGGTCATATCAGCATATACATTTTATTTTCACTAATGATTGCATCCACCAAGATTATGGTCGTTTACCAACTAATTCGCTCCTCTTTTCAGAAACTTGGGTGTCTGCGGTCTTCTACCCATTCTTTTCCTGAGCTTTGTTGATGTATTGAATGATGAATCGTTCGCCTAATATCTTCGTAGTCCAACTCTGAATTTCGTTTCTCAACTTTATCCTCTCTGAAATGCACTAACAAACACTCGTGTACTGAAATGCTTCTTGTAATACATTTTACATATCTTTCCTATCAGTTTAAATCTTGTCATTGCAGCCTTTGTTTATTTTCCGAGAGACTAGGGTTTGCTTTTCGTGCTAGCCTATGAACTGGCTATCAGGCATTGGCCGGCTGGACACAATGGCCTCACTCACACACCTGCTGGTCTTATTCCTTCGGGTTTACACCGGATACATGATGTGTGAGTGGAACTGTAAGTGGTGCAGCGCAAGCCACTTGGGGTCGTAGATTGAAGCGCAGGCGTCCTTTGGCTTCGGTCATTGTGACAGGCTAGTCTGCTTCGGATGCCGCCAACTTATGGAAGCAGGGTTAGGTTCTACTCGACTGCCGTTCTGTCCCCCCTTGAAAGGAAGAATACCCACTTCGAATTACAAAGTCTTTCCTATGTGGTTCTGGGAATAATCTTTCTCCAACCCAGGCAACCACTTCTCCTAATAGTGTGTTTCTTTGGTGGGTTTTATTCAGAAGAACTGGCATGCGCATATGCTGTATAAACACGTATGAGATGATAAAAGACGTAACAAACAGACGTAACTAAGGGGGGTTCTATTCATATTGATTCGATTCCTTGAAATGAATTCGTTACACTCACACGCTCCTTTCAATTGCCTGAGTTGTACGATCAGCTCATTCTGATCTAGCCATTTTAATTTGACGAATTAGCGTGAAAGAAGTGAATCTTTGTCAAACGCTAGAACTCTTCATCCTTCTGCTTCATCATTACAGTGACACTCACCAAGAAAAAACGCCCCAGGTAAATTCACGCCTGCATAGGGTATGACGTTTTGCAATAGACACATCTAATAAAAACGGACGCCATTCGACTAAAACGGAAACACTTTTTTGAGCTTGAGGTGGGCATTTTTTCTTCTAACAGAGAAAAGCACGGTTGGCATGTCGGACAAAACTTAGGCTGATTGTACACAAACTTCACGGTGAAACACACAAGCACACAATTTCGTTTGTGAACACTTTTCATACATTCCCCTGGAGAACCAAAATTCCCATGATCTGACTTGGCATCACTAATGACTAATTAAACTCCACTTTTCCATGTCAGTGGTTCACTTCCTTCATAGCTATTACTGTTATTCTTGTCAGCAACACATTTGAAATAATGTACCTTCATGTTCGAGATTTCTCTCTTATACTATTAGTTGCAGGTGTTGACGCATAAAATGATGATCTTGAATAAATTAAACACGCCGGAACGATAATCAGTGTAGTGGCCTAAATGAGAAGTATAACGGTTTATTTCGCGAACAGCTTCCAACCATGCTAAGGGTGTGGTGGTGATACTAATTTGATTGTGGTGCCACTTTTGGTGACAAAACAAACGATTCACCTTGACCGTCAGACAGCGTTTGCTTCATTTTGGTCGGAATAGCAAGAATATTTGGACAGCATGTTCATACCCGCCAGTTCATGCTTGTTTCATCGTTGGCGTGTAAACTGTCAGTTTATGCGATAGAGTGTTTAGCCTGTCTCGTTCAGTTTCTGGAGCTACCTCGCTCCAGCTGACGGACGAGTGCTGAACAGTATGCGAACAATGACGAAATGACCAAGTCGGAAAAAACCCACGAGACCTCCAAATATAGTTCTTAGTTAAACATCACTCACATTTGATTGCTGTTTTCGCAATCAGAGGGAATTGTGAGCCAACTTTTTTTGAAACTAAGTGTTATGCCTTCGTTCCATTGCTGTTAGTATTCAACCAGAACTTGATCTCCGTGCTATAATCACAAGAGGCAATCATGTTGACCACTCCACCGTTGATCTCACATTAGGCATGACCAAATCATCACACAAACGTTCAACCGCAACTGCTCATGAGCAGTGTTTGGGCTTCTGAGTAGTCTCAAAATAAGATCCGATAAGTGTATGGTTATATCCAAGTTCATTTTTCTATTTGTTAACTTTTGTTACGTCGTTAAGTTGTGATAAAACATCAGTATCAATTAGTTATGTTTCGGAATCAATGGTGGCGATATTTTCGATAACGAAATTTAGAGGCGACCATCAACGCATTTTATACGTGATAAACTCGGGGATGGAAGGAGATAATGTTCGTAAACCGAAATGAACGATATACACCTAAGCACTTTGGCGAAACTCGTCGACTTACTTGGCCATCCGCTTGATCTTGTCCAAATTATGGTAGTTACTATCCCTTCGAATGCAAGGTTGGACACGATCCATGATGGTTTGGAGGAGCTCAATTTGACGCTGCTGTCGACGGATGGTATCCAGATAGTCAGTGCGATCTTGTTCAAATTCAGATTGAATATCGCTCAGCTCCATTTTCAACGACGCATTCTGCACAAACCAAACATTGCAATAAATCGGAGGAGTTGAGTTATACATCTGGAGGTTCTAAAATTGGCTACTGACGAACTAACAGTTCAAGTGAGATGGGCTATTGATAAAACGGCCGATATTAGTCGGCCAATACGATGATCGCTGCCGAATGCCTGTTAGTACATCTACGGTTTGTTCTGAGCAAAATTTCTCTTCTGCTACAAAACAATGTTCCTGTGTGACTCCTAAGAAATGAAGCCGAGAGAGGTGCATAAAGAACACGTCAGTTGACAATCGCACAAGAGTACCTGTATTCGTTTACATAGCCAAAAGCAATCTCCAGTCAATCAAAGTGAGTAGGCGTACGCAATGTCTAGATGTGTAAAACATGACCGTAAGTAATTAGCACTACAAGTGAAAACAAACTCGTAAACGATAGTAAACTCCAACCCAAATTTTGTGTTCTTGCTTTTGGACATGAAGCCGGTAGCAGTCTGCTTTGATCAAAGATTTTGAAACCATAAAGGCTTTAAACTACACTGGTCGGTTTGGAAGCAATTATTCTGTCATCCGTCACATTCTGCCAGATAACATGCTGTGTACTCCAACTGTTCGTCTAATTCACCGGATATTATCTATCAAGAGCATTATCAAGACCATGGTGTGGTTGGATAACGCCGTGGGTGCAAAACATGAAAGCTTTGTGGAATCCGTTGAGTAAGGTCGGTGAATGTCGTTTGTCCTGTTGGGAACTTCGTGATCACTCAGTTCGCCGAGTAGAAACGTTATACAATACAGAGGCGTGTTGTAACAAGTTCAGCGCATACATTCACAATGCTACTTTCAGTTAACCTGGTTCTGTCCTCCAACCATTGTTTCTCATGAGCATCGAAAAATTCAAACATTGCATTAGTGGGTAAACAACGAAGAGGTTTGGCGACAGCAGTCTGATAGCAAAGCATTGACAAATCCATTCCTCTGAACCATGACAGTGGAAACCTAGAGACAAGGAGACCATGTTTTAAAATACGCCGCACATCTCTCATCAAGCTCCCAGATAGCTAACGTTAAGAACTATGTCAAAAACCGATGACTTGCCAAGGTGAAACGGGAAGAAGTAATAAGTAAGTTGATAACTGTAGGTTGGATTCATCTCTCGTGATGTAGTACTCACAACAAACTTCGTCTCCAGTAGGTTATTGAACCCGATTTTCTGTGTTGTTGTTCCTTTATTGAACAATCTGTGAAATACGGTCGATTAATGAGACGAGGTAGTGTAAGTGATAAGGAGACTGCGGTACAGATGCCATGACATTTCGATTGCGAAACAAGTCATAAAGTTGACTCACTGAACTCAATCAAGATACTGTTGCGCAATCGAAACCCGAAGCTATTAGTTTTTTGTGAAACGATGCTCATCCGAACTCACCAGCCGACGTTGTGTGCACAAAAGTGGTTGAGGCAACCCATCGGGTTGCCATGGTCATGATTACATAATACTTGATGTGTTTGTCTGTGTGTCTAGTCCCTGACTGTCCTCATCTGTATGATGTGTATAACTTGCATGTTTTACGCTTGCCACTGATGAGAGTAAACAATATGTTGACATACCGCAGTATATGTTTTTTCTGCTCTGATGGAATAAAAGCGGTTTGATGAGAGCTAAATCATTAATTTTACAA
>LUCH01018677.1:0-11554 GCA_013368495.1 Paragonimus heterotremus | reverse complement strand
ACGGTATTTTCGGGGAATTGAGTTCTTCCCCGACAGTTCTTGCTCTATTAACAGCATACTTGTCTAAGGACAGTATCTTTGCACAAAATTGTTGGACATGTTTCGACTGTTTTCAGTGTATTATGATGAAGCTTGTATGTTTGATACGAGGTAGCCTTCAACAACAGTCAGTCCCTGTTTGTCCGTGTACCTGAATCACGTAGATTCACTGGACAGTTACATTATTTACGTCGGCCACCTCTTGAATAATTTGAATAGAACAATCAAAAAATGGACACGTATAGATATTGGTTGATTTTCATAATGTAGCCAATAACACAGACTGTTTCGGAGAAGCCGACTAACAATGTCTCAGTTAGAACTGTAGTTGACAAAACCCACAGTATGCTTCGCTCTCCAGTCGAACTCAAGCTGTTAGTGTTTAATCATATTATACAAAGTATCCTGTCGGTAAATGAAAATATTTGATGGAAGTAGTCTTCAAAACGGCTGAATATACGCCGAAGTTCGCAAACGAAGTTCACAGTCGGACTCAACAATGGTGCTTGTTGGCAGTGCCAACTCCGTTTACTGCTTGGCACCTTCTAAAAACAGGCAGCAGGGTAAATTTAATATACATCCACATTGCCATAATATTTCGTTACAAGGTCGAGCATTTGAATCTGATCTTGCATTTTAAATTTCTGCGTGTTCAGCACAATTCTTCATAAACCTTGGAGAGTTCTGGTTCGCTTTGTTGCGAGTGTCAGTCGGTTTACAATGAATAATCTCCACTGTTTCACTCTGTCTGTCGAAGACGTCCGAAAAAATGCCTGTTATACTGATTCTGTGGCGACACAGCAATGGCCAATATAAACTGTTAGTACCTACCAGTATTCTTCTTTGAACTGGTGTTTTAATAATCAAGACGGTCAAAGTAGTTCAAACTTTCCCATGTTGAATTTCTTGCACAAAACATTTTGTATAGTAACATTTCCGTTATTTTACTATGTTGTCACTTTCTTCTCTTTCTGGATTCAATTTTTGTAGTAATTACAAACGCTTTTGTAGGAATCAAGCCTAGTTACAACGCGCTCAAAAAGGTTGGTTCAACAGACTGTTAAAGTGGTGACTGATGTACATCAAAGATCGTCCGAGATAAAGTGGTTACTATTTGGTCGTTGTGTACGTAATGACAAAATTTCTCTCAGCTAACAGTCTTCAGTATTATTTGTTTAAAACTCTCTCACAACTGATCTTGGGCCCACATCTTGGCTCCATGCAATACAATGGAATGAAAGAAGTCCGTACCGTTTTATACGAGTCTCATTCAGGATACAATACCGTTGTGCCCATTAGTCATCATGAACTTAGTCATCAGGGTTAGAACTGGTACGCAGTGGACCATTCATTAGTGGTTCTGGAAGTTTCAAGCGGACGATATGGATGCCAAGCATACACTCCGATGAGTGCCGAAGTATTTTGTAAGTGTGGTACCTGACCCACACTCAGAAGTTCGAGCTCTTGCGGTAGGTTTGGCAAATTCTTTCATTATATCTGCATGTCACACTGTAAATACAAATGGGAGCAGAGAAAGTAATCACGGTGTTGCGTCACGAAGTGTTGGATATCCGAAAATTATGTACCTGGGCCTGTGTACAACACCAAAATAGTGAGGACATCTAAATGGAACTTATTTAAATACATGCAGTTTCCTGCCAACCACAAATAGCCAGGACAATACTTAGGCAATGGCATACCTCCACGACGAACGCCGAATTTGCCGCTGCACCCAAAACTTGATGTCAGCATTTCAGTGGTCAGCGAAAGAAATAATTCAGCATCGAGTCCTATGAACCAGCGAAGCAGTGAGTGCAAACTAATGCTGTGAGTGCATAGACTCAATGCAGAAAAAATAAGCATGAAGCAAACAGAAGCAAGTTTCGTCGATTCCACACACCACACAATGAGAGAGAAAAGCTGCCGTAGTTACAGTAGGAAATTTCGGAATATTCGTCGTACGCACCTAGCGTATCTCCAATCTCTTAACGTTCCTGTTGTCAGCTTATCTTAACTGAAAATAGTTGATGACGAACGTGACCGTGAAGTGAACGTGCACGGTGATTTTTAACTAAATCGTGTTATTTTGTTTGTTGAGGACAGTTTCATTGAATTTTACATACACCGGTTCTAGTTAACCGCATTGTGCATGCTTCACTTTATTACAAAAATGGGAAAATATTTTTATTCTACTGGACAGCATTCTAGTGATCTCTGCATTGAGATTTTAAGTTACATTCTAACCACTTATGACGGAGTTTTAGTTGCTTCACTAGAAATTTGAACCATAGCGCACCAAAAATGTCTAAGATTATCCAAACGTTACATCTCGTTGCGAAATGAAGTAGTGGATATTGTCATGTCAGTGCTTCCCTCTCGCTGTTTGTTTTCTCAGTGATTTAAGTAGATTATTATCTATGAGAAACATGCTTTTGAAACAACGACCTACTCATATGGATGTATGTTCACGTTATCGTGAGAAAGTCTGCTTACATTAATTCGATCATTATGTTTGATTGCTACAAATGAGATAAGTTTTAGGTTAAGTTCCAGTATAGAAACCATTCGAAGTGCAGAATAACAGTGAGTAAGGGACCCTTTAAACGTTGTCACAGTTCTTCCATTCAAATAATAATCGATCAGCCTCAGATTTCGCCTTTCAGCTGTGCTCATTTATAATGCACATGCCTCGCAAGGCCGGGATTTGAACTAAAGCGTACTATTCTACCGGCCAGATAATACGCATGATTAAACAAACTGGGTCGTAATTCCTAATTTTTCACTAAACTGTCGAGGGTTTTGTGTAGAACAACGTATTACATTAGGTCACATTGATCTGCCCTTTAGTTAGTTGTATGCTACCCTTGCTTCTTTGGCTGGTTTACTTTACAGCCAATATGATAAACAGAACGTTTTATGGACGAAAAGAGATTTTAACTCCCCTTCACGAGAGAAGAAACAAAGCTCATCGAGTCAACCATAGAGTAGACCAGTGTCACAGCTTGTGCAGTCAGTAGAGAAAGTGTCGCCATGGGACAGCTTATTCTTAACGAGAAAACTTCATGGTAAATCACCGGAGTATCAGTAGTTGGTGGAGAGATTATAGCAAAACAATTGATTGACGTGGTTCACATACAACACGCTACAACGAAACCTAAGTGGACACAATGTGGAGGCATAGATTAAGGATTTAAGGAACAATGGCATTAAGAAATAGTTTTAGTATTTGCAGATCGAATGACGGTAGATTTATTTAATGCTCCAATAACTTGTTTGATCGAGCATTAAAGCAGAACATATGCATTTTGTAAACTTGCTCTGTTTCTTGAGGCAACTTCCTGAGTGCGTTTTGATCTACTCAAACCCGCCGATGCTCTTGGGCCATAGATGGATAGCACTGAACGCGTTTGTGAATAGCACCCGGGCAATAGTAAGGATCTAGAGACTGAGAAAGAACACGGTGCACAATAGTGGATGAAAGGTGGTAAACTTTCATCCAATGTGATGTTTCATTTATTAACTGGATTTAAAATTCAGAGCTTTGTAGATTGCACTTCGCGTTTTACTGTGAACTGTCCTATGAGGTAATCGGATTTTCATCACAATAACCTATCTATGATTGCACCTGATTGACCCAGTCTTCTGATTATACAACTAAGCTTTGCCAAGATTTTTAATAAGGCTATTATAATCAGTGGTGACTGGACAAACATCAGTTATCGGCCCTTTATAACAACTCCATTACAATTTGACAATACTCGTCAAATATGAAATACGCCCGGTTTAGATCTTCAGTGTAAGAAGCCTCAAAATATTCTTCTAGAACAGGTGGAGAAAAACAGTCTTGCGTTGGAGACACGGGACTGTGGCCTCAACCGAACGCGACGGTGGCTGAGGTCCACGCAGTTACATCGGTTGTGTGATTGAGTTTACAATTCTATTGTCCACCTCAAGAAACACTTTTGCTTAATTTGTCTGGTGGAATTGTTGCAAATCAATTTTAATGTTAAAGTTATTTACTTTTATAAATGTCTGTGGTTTCTAGAAGTCTACAGCTGAAACAATGAATAGTAAATCAATGAGTGTCACGCAAATTGCAAGGTCATGCTTGTTCATCGGTGCACTTTTTGCGCCATCGTTCTATCATTCGTGACCTCATAGCATTAAACCTACTTTACATATTATTTCTGAACTCAATGGAAGTTTTCGTTTTTTTTTAAAGAATACGTGACACCAAGCACATCCAAACGGCTGGATTACCGTTTACTTTTCATGAGACCTAGAAAAAAAAATAAAAAAAATGGCGGAATGAGATGAATCGAAGCACAAATTAGTCACGAATCACGTGAATTACTACTTAAAGACAGATGGTCAAATGCCTTCCAGTTGGGGACAACAGAACACAAGCATAAATGTTGAAGGTACTGACCTGAAATACCTAATAAGTCGTAATCGCAGCTTACGTAGCAAAACCACAAAATTATGCCAGATCATTCCATTACAATATTGCTTATAAACCTGCGTACGATCGTCTTATTGGTTTCACAAGATGTTAATCCAACCCATCGTTAAGTTCAGCTCCCTAAATTTAACTGGTCGAGACAGCCGTTGTCACTGACGTCAAGTAGCTTATTCTTTTATATTTGAAACATTATTTCCTTCAGCGCTTTATATTGAACCATTAATGTTTAAAAGCTCATCAATTACGCATAAACATTGCAAGATAGTTTTGAAAAGTAAACGTAGTGTATCATTAAAAAAAATGGATGTAAGTTCCTGATTACTTTTCAAAAAGATCTTGAGGTACAGGCATGTTTACACGAACTAGCAAAAATCTTCTGAAGATGTGAATTGTCAAACAGCAAATCTGCAAGCAAACCCACATAGAACTCAACTCCTCACAGTTACGATAAGACAATATAATTATGCAAATATATTAATGACTGATACTTTATAACTAATGCTAAAAACTTTGCTTGTTTCAAAAGAGGGCTAGTGGTAACCCACTTGTAAGGTGACAAAATGGAAATTTTATCGGTCCGAATGTAACGTGTTGATTCATAACAATGAAAATTAGTAATAAGTTGGACAACATTCATGATTAGTGACAGTTTCTGTATTCGAACGCGTTTTTCAACTAGTTCGGTTCGAAAGGATCCAATAGTCCCAAATTAGAGGTCGTCGGAAGTTTGTCAAATTTATATGCCTCTACGCTTTAACGGAACCTGTCAAGCGAACAGCACAAAGTATACTGTTAACAGGAAACCAATCTATCAATGAGGCTGCGGCCGTCGAGCTAAGGACTATACCTAATCCGGCCTGACCTGTAACAGAGGCTGTTGAGTCACCCGAAGTGTATAACCAATATCGGGTAGACAATGCGGGTGCTGTTAGTTCCATCCGCTGACTACTGTCCTGGATTCTAGTTTCCGAAATAAAGCAGACATCGACATGCAACGTTTGTGCAAGAGCGGCCCGTTGATCTATTTGTTTTAGAGTGCGAACGTTGAAGGCACCTATATTAATTCGCATTCTAGGTCTAAGCAAGGGACGAGGGAGGCCTGAAGCTAAATGGCAAGAGATGGAACTTACCGGCTCAGTGTTACTACGGTTAGCTACATCTGTTGTGGGACCTGTGGAGTAACTATCAGAAATGGAAGTTGGGAGGGGTTTGAGAACTAAATTTGATAGAACAACGGGGGATGGTTCAGCAGTAGCATGTTTTCGCCTATCCACCTTGTTGTATGCAGCAGATAAGGCGACCCGGTTTATAATGCGAGACAGCCGATGCACTATTGAATTACTGGTGTTGTGACTATTCATCGTTCTGTGTGAGCTGCGATACTGCCAGGGCGCCCAGACGCAGACAGGAGAACGATCAGGGTTCTCAACCAAAGCATTTGGCTCAAAAGCCTATACCTCTTGGCAGCGGGTGGGTGGCAGTGTACCAGAACTGGTACGTTTTCCGGAAGAAGATGCCAACATTCTTCCAACCCCCAACCGGGAGGACCAGGAGACTGGTTTGTCAGACCTCTACCTATTGGCCTGCCTGGTATGAGTGACTCTATCGATGTGGTGGCCACACCGTCCAGTTTAGCCCAATAGGTCATCGAGATGCGTGAACCGTCACACCACGTCAAGGTCCAGTCTCGTTGTTTGCAAAGTGTAGTCGCCTTGATGTTGTATGTTTGAATGTAGACGTAGCTGTTTTTAGTGACTAGGTCCCCTCCCCTTTCCCTCTCTTTTGTTCTCTCTTCCTATAAAGGGTTTGCTTTTTATTCTTCTTCATGGTTGTGTGACAGTTAAACATCATTGTGAACCACTGATGTATTGCTCTCTATGATGATGACGTCAGAAGTACACAGCTGCGTTCCTTCGGACGTAATGGTAAAGTCATTCGATCATCTCCAGAGAAGACAGTAATTCTGCTGTCGTTCCCATATATGAGAATTTCCGAGTATGTTAAGTGCATAGCATTAAACATGGAAACGATTTTTGAGTGAAATTTGAGCCAGCTAACCTAAACCCCCCCTAAAACTTTTGTGTGATCAACATTTTGAACCGAGATATCCGTGAACCAACTACATTAGCTAAGATTATAAGGAAATGGAATTGACTGCCAACAGACTGAAAGCACAGATAGGCGAGCATGGTTAAACATTTGCTTAGGACAGTTTAGTCGTACCTAACGTCAAGATAGTGGGGCATTGTTCAACCCTGTTGTCACAGCTGGATGTGATCGGCTGATAAGGTCTGTATGAAAGTTTCAGTCCACTAATGAAAACGCTGAACGTTTTGACCTTCTCTGCAACCACTCTCTTCTTGAATTGTTCACACCACACACCTAGATGACTGTGCCTGTAAGCCTAGTGACAGAGCTGTTGTAACAATCTCATGAAGTTGGTTATCAGTCATATCGAAAAAACCTGACGAGTTTATGCGAACTCAGCCACAGCATCCTGTTGTGTGACATGTACAGAGGTTTGCTTCCATTGACTTTTCAATATTTGTAGGTTTGACTTGTGACCGGAATCCAATTCCAGACTTTCAGACCTTTTTCTGCGGTGATGACAGTTTTACTTATAGGTCACAACAATATCTGCTGTGAATATCAGAAGAGACTTACTGGGTGAACACAGAGCATTTACTGTTTCGTTCGAAATCATCAAAGTACATACCAGTCCACATACTTCGAATCGACTGGCTAGATTTTAGATAGAATCAACAGCCATGTATTAAGATGGCTATTTTAACCAAATTTTAGAGGACCGTTACAGTATTATTCTACGCATTGCATGCATGTGTTCCATAATTTTTTGAGGTTTTTTCAAACAACCGTTACTACTTCTTTTTTGAACGAGAGGAATTTATAAGATTGAGTGATTAATAAATGTATTAGTGTTAACGGACGTCTGCTTTCTTGAGTTTTGGAACCAGACGGTATGTTGAGTGAACAATAAAACAAGGACAGCATTATACAGAAATGCTTCATAATCGGTTAGCGACATTTTCCCAAGCGACAATATTCTAACGAATTAGCGCTCGTACAATCAAACGGTTATTATTCTAACGAAAAGACTCCATATAAAAAAATGTTTCTCGTTACTTAATTTGAAATCACAACTTTAGGGAAAAATGTCAGTGCACGATGTAACGAGAACCAGCTTATACACCATGCACATATTTGTTTGATTTTATCCATTTTGTTCCTATCATTTCTGGTTAGTCGGGTTGATTTCCTTCTGTGCTGATTCATTTGGACAGTTTTGTTGTAAGTAACTCCCTGATTTTGGAATTGAACGCCAAATAAAGTGACTTCAAAGTAGTTCAGTGAGTATCAGGTAAATTTTGATTCTATCTGACCCCAATTTACAGTGTGATTAATTAACGTAAAACGTTAGATGATGAAATAAATAGTGACTCAAGACAGGTTGGAAGTGCAGTTTAATTATTACTCCGTGTTTACTCTCAGGCTAACACTTTACGATTAGTATCACACTGGTTGTGTGCAGAACATCCGAAGGAGAAACAATCGGAAGACCATTATGTTAAGGGCGTGCACCTTATCTGTTAGAACCTCGGTCGTTTGAACATTGTTACAGAGGACAAGATTGTCATTCTGAAAGTGCTATGTTTATTGCAAACTATTTTTCTAATGTTTCCGAGTAGAGCAGCTTCCGTTTCGGATCTACAACCATGTGACTTCATGGTGTTTTTTACAAGTGCTGCCGAATTTAGTAGAAATCTATTGTGTCTTGAGGGCGCTGTCTGATCCATACCACCTTTTTGCCTAAAAAGCCACAAGGGCGGTGAACACATGCTAGTTCAAACCTACACCATTTTTTTTACTGTATTATCTTAACCAAACGATCTACAAATGAACAGAAATTGCTCTTGCACCCTGACCACATAGTTTCAAAAAGGTCTTCCCCACTTCATTGGCTCGGTAACAGGAACTCAAGGTTTATGATGTCACAAACGGTTGATCAAAGTTTGTTTGTACTAGTGGCCTCGAAGATTGGTATGTTCATTTTTCTCATACTCTGTCGTCATGCACATCCGACAGGAAGAATACTACGGGGCAGATATCTATTCTAAACAGACAGTCTACGAAAAAGAATGGCTTCCGCCCACCAACTTAACCACGGACAAATACACAACACTGTTGGCAAATGCAGCCGACAGGTCAAGAACAGTATACCAGCAACAGGTATAGAAACGTGTGGAAAAATTAGTTCATTATACGTTGTCAAGAAAACATTGCAACCTGTTTGCGTTGTTCCATTTCTTATTCAGCAATGTATGGAATACCGAGCTGAGTCAATGAAAGCCTTGAGGAACATCAATGGCAGTGGTGCAAAATAACAGATAGTTATCTAAAGCTTGCCACCTACGTAGTCCATACCTAGTAGCTAACGCATGCATGTAATTGTTTACTGAACAAAGCTGGGAGTTTGTACTCACCTGTCCACACCGGCTAAGTGTCGTCAACCACAATGTGTTGTCTTGCAACTTGGGGTACATCTCGTATTGTGACCCTGTTTTTGTGTGGCTTTAGATGTAACTGTGTTATTCTTTCAAGCCATTTGACAATTTGCTGTGCTTGGGGCATACCACTAATATTTAATGTATCAACTTCAGTTGGGTCCTACTAGTTTTCAGAAAAATGAACTAATATATTGCATAATCTTGAGTAATAAACAGTTTCAATCAACCCGGTAGGAAACGTTAACAGCATTCTAGCAGTAGCTGTTTTGGTGTTTAGTTTCAAGAAATGTCAAATGAACTAAACCAACCAGATTATTTTCACCGTATTTTCCGTGCTGTTTTAATGATAAAACAATTACACTTTTAGAAACCTATTTCTAACCTTTATTGAGCAAATGAGTATGCTGCAGTGATATCATATTAAACTAAGCTTATAGGATACGTGTTTCTGATACAGTTTGGTTCCAAACCGGAAAGATCACCGTTTAAACCTAGTGTTAGTGATCTACACTGTGCAATGATAAAGAAGGTCTAAACATTTGTGACGTTTCGGATTAGGTGAGAGAAATTTGGACCATTTACTTTACAGATTGAAACCTTCCTAATCATTAGTAATATAAAAATGTTCAATGATATACCTTGACCCTCTAATTGAAAGTCTGCTGAGAAGAAGATTCAACCAGTTTTCGGTAACTACTGTAGGTTTATTCGTTTTATTTCACCGACACCGGTGACTACTCGAACAAAGTGAGTTGACGGCTTTTTTAACTGGTGGATAATTGAGTGATAGACCACAGGAATGTTGTACATTGTGAGCAGTTGCACTAAACCATTTCGTTCAGCCTTGAATACGTTGGCGGATAAAGGGAGATAATCGCTGGCAAACCCTCGTTTATCTCAGCCACTTCTAATGGTTCTATCTATCAAGGTCTTGGTTTAGTTGACGAAACACCGACGATTTCGAACGGTCTAAGTGATTCCGTTACTGTTTACGGCTTCAATTTTGAATCCCTTAGAATGAGTCAGAACTGATTTTAATCACTTGAACGCTCATCGGATCTTGATCGGAGAGATGCAGCTATCACAAATGAAACCCCTGCATTCAAACTATTAGGGCCTCCACTACCATTACTTTTTTAAATCTACAACCCTTTTGCGGTTTGTCAAGTTCAGTCTGTTACTTGACCATACACATAGAATTTCATCTAAGCTCGCCTAACTGTTGAAATGCACAATATGCAAGAATATCATAATTTTAATTACTAATACTAATAACTGTGATATACAGAATCGCCAAGTTTCCTAAAGTGATTTTGTTAACACGATGTCCCAAACGACCTAAACAAAGTCAATTTAACAAAAGTGCACGAAATGACAAATTTCAACAAAATATTTTCATCACACTCCTTCCAAGGAGGTCTGAGTGTATTAATTTCCCGAAGAAACGAACCAGCAGCAAGAAAAGTTGAAACGCGACTTGTAATTGCATTCGTGTCCGTTTTGGCCTGCTACTAGTGTTTTGATCCAACAACGCGGATGGCACAAGGGTTATTTATTCGATAAAGCATTAAATGGGTCAAGCATGTAAACCAGACCTGTCACAAAACTACTCATTTGCACGCTGTATTCGGCCTCACACAGTCTCGGCTACCACATATGTCAATGTTCAGTTCCATTAAGTGGCAGGGACCGTTATGGGTGATGCTGCACTTTGATGATTCTTCCTGCAGCCTTCTTGTAGCTTGTACGATGTCAAAATATATGCTCTGGCCTTACCAATGAAAAGCCGCGGTATGAGTAGTATAATACGATCGCTCAACTCCACTGCATTCCTTCCCTCACAAGGATTGTGCCAACTGAAGCAAAAGCCGTTCGGGTTTTCTTCGCTCTCTTGACGATCTGCGTACAGGCCCCGGGAACGTCGCTGCTCTTATCTTACACTCTCTTCTGCTCGGAGTGTCGTACCATTTGCGAAGCTGGCTTCCGTGCACTCTATGTTCATTCCTATCATTCTTGATCAGATGCACTGGACCGCGGCAATCCACTACCACATAAGGTCCTCTCCACCTCGCCAGGAACTTCCTCGATCTGGATCCTGTTGCGCCTGGACTCCGCCTGTCTCTGTATTTCAAGTTCGAACCAATTTCAAACACGACACTTCGATCCGACAACCTTGCGGTCGACTGATCCTTAGAAACTTCTTGTGCGTTCGTCAAGTTTTGGTTGGCCACTCTCCGAGCTCTTGTCAATTCACGCATTCTCATCCGCCTGTCTCCCCATAAGCCAATCTCCTGATCCACTAGCAAGCGTGGCACGCGCCCGTACATGAGCTCGAACGGTAATTTCTTCGTTGTTCCTTGAGGCGGTGAGCCAACAGAATCAGTGGTAGTGTTTCTTCCCAGCTCCCTCCTTTCGCTGCCAACCATTCCTCGATTGTGCGATTGTTTCGTTCCGTCAGTCCATTTGATTGAGGATGGTATGACGTTATGCGAATTTTCCTGATTCCCAAACGCTCCAAGCAGTTCCG
>LUCH01018676.1:0-12532 GCA_013368495.1 Paragonimus heterotremus | reverse complement strand
GGGTTGGGTGTATGACCAATGGGAGATTGATTCCTATATCCTACACTTTCAGATGTTAAGAATAACTTCTTAAATAAAATAAAGGCAATGAATAAGATTTAAAAGAGACATCAGTACTGGCAAATAGAGATGAAACGTTGACTAACTTAAATCTACAACAAGGAAAGTGCTTTGGAAACTCATCCCAACTAACCCTTCACAAAGGCCTAGGAAGTAAGGTGGTTGGCACTCATTTAGTTTTATCTTGAAAAAAGCTTACGCCAGTTATCATGTATTTATACAGCCATTGGGGGTTGCGATTACTTTTCTTTCATTCTCCTTCCTCTCATTCTTCTTGTACACATAGATTACTCGATAATCAAAACGGGCTCGAAGTCGAAAAACGGAATCTGAAATATCCGTCATTCCCGCTTCGAGTGGGACAGTCGCAGCTCTGGGTGTTTTCTCAGGCATTCTGGTGCAAATATTCTGGACGCTCGGTTGGCAACGGCCATTTCGTCGCGTGCAAATTGAACTTGAACTTGAACTGTGTCGCACTATCAGAGGATTCTGCACTCTGCGTTCCAAAACCGTTGATGACTCGGCATACGAAGAAGTTAGCCCTAAACGATGTAGCAACCCTCTTCTCCTCCAACTTGAGACTGTGGCCTCGAAAGTAATAGTTTGTACACAGGATGAGCAGAGATTTCACTGAAACTCTGGTTATTCTCTTAAGAACCTTGAAGATTTCTATCAAGTCTCCTCTAACCCTCCTTCGCGCAAGAGAAAACAGATCGAGTTTTCGTAGTCTGTCTTCATATGGGTTATCTGGCATTTCCCCAAGCAACCTTGTAAAACATCTCCGAACCTTCTCAAGTAACTTCTCCTCTTTTTCCATATGCTGGCTCCAAGCCTGTACACAGTATTCCGGATGTGACCTAACATAAGCTTTATGAAGCGACAACAACGCCTTCGGGCTTCTTGACGCAAACGTTTTTGTCAATATATACAGCGCTTTATTTCCTTTTCTCATCGCATCTATACACTGTCTGCATAAGCTGAAGTTCCCCTCCGTAAGCACTCCCAGGCCTTTGGTTGCTTTTATCATCCTCAGCTATTTCTCCTCCCCCTCCTTGCCAAAACATCTCACTGACCCTGGCTGCTCCCCAGGAAGCAGTTGGTTGCACTTACCTACATTTAAGCGTAGTTGGCATTCATTTGACCACTTCCGAACAGTATTCACGTTCTCCTGCATGTTTGTGCCGTCAGGATTTCCCACAACTTTCATATCGTCAGCGAAGAAGTAGCAGGGACATTTTAAGTTTTTGGTGAGATCGTTGAAGAAACCAGCAATGGTCCAAGCACTGACCCCTAAAGTATCGCACTAACCACTGCACCTTCTGTAGACATTTCCCCTGATATCTCTACATGGAAGGTGCGACTCCTCAAGAAGTCCTGTATCCATCCTACCTATCCAGCCTGTCTGTGATCTCATCGGGGAAACAAATCAGGTTGGTGCGACAAATCCACGCTGGTATGCAGAGAGAAATGCCAATTTTCAGCGAGGCATCTCACAGCTATGCCTTCAATAATTCTTCTCAGCGGTTTGAAGACAACTGATGTGAGACTTACCGGTAGATAGTTGCCCACCCCGTGCTTCCTACCATCCGTATGGATGTTACAACCCCTGCCTGCCCGCAGTCATCTGGGATGATGGCCTTCTCTAGGATGAGATTAAACCACACGGTGAGTGGCTCCTTTAAAACATCATTGAGAGGTCTCAGTATCTTTGAATGGATACAGTCCGGCTCCATCGACTTATTTACATCTGGTTTATCCAATCTTTCCTAAACCTCCTTCTCTCTTATATAACGTTCCTCCATAATTGGCCCTCTTGCAGTCCCTGTTCTGAGTCTCGCTGTGGTAGCCCCATAGTCCAGAATATGCACCGCCTCAAAAACTGGTAGGAACCCTTCGCTTTTTGCGGTGTTGATTCGATAATAACAGTGCTACTCAGCTCCATCTTCATAACCTGTTTGGCCTGGACATAGCTATAAGAGTTCTTTGCCAGGTTCATTTCAAACTATTTCATGCATTCATTTTGTATTTCAGAATATCTCTTTATAGCCCCCTTATACCGACAAAACCTGATGTACCCCCCAGACTGCTTGTGTACAGTCCAGGCTTTCCTTTTGCATCTCAGTGCCTTTTCGACCCTATTTTTCCACCATAGAGACTAGCCTTTATGTCGACTGCGTCTTAGTGATGCACAGGTGTCAGCTTGTTGCATAAGAATATCTTTAATTATGGCCCAAGCCTCGTTGACACCTTTGTTACGATGACGATCTATCCAATTCAGTCGTTTCGCATCCGATTTTAGTTGTTGTATATTCATGTTCTTAAAGGATAAACGACATTTGATAAGGGTGGCGTAAACACAACTGAACTTCCGACGTATGATTCCATGGTCACTCTTGCCCAATGGTGTCCCGTCCCTCAAGTCCGATATCTCATCGGGGTTTCTCGTCACAACAAGGTCTAAAACTGTGGCCGTCTCACCTTCCCTCCATCTAGTGACCTCCTTGACGTGTTGAAGTAGTGTCTTCTTGTTAAAAAAGTCCAACAGAGCATCACCAAACGTGCCACTGGCAGCATGCATCAATCTTCAATCCACTCCCGGAGCGCTGAAATCTCCTACAACGAAGAGTCGCTGTGGCGTGCTCTCTTGTCTTCCAATAACACCGAGCAGTTGCTCATTCTCCTGCCGAGTGGAAGGGGAGCTCCCGTAAACTCACAACATCAGCAACGTTGTTTTGCCGCCCGCCAAGAAACAGCTTAATAACTGAATATTCCCCATATAAAACTCCTCTTCTTGACAATGCCCATAAGGCTGTGCTATCAGCAACAGAACACCCTCACCCCTTCTGCCATCTTGTCTGTCCACCCTGTGGATAGAAGGTCTCGGTGGGCTTGTGTTGTCGACTGACATATACCCTCGTAACTAGGTCTCAGCAACTGCAACGACATCCTCTCCTTCCAGTTCCCCTGAGAACTCACTCCATTTGTTCCCCAGATTACCAGAACTGGTGTAGAGTGCTCTCAGGTGCTTCTCACAAACGCTCCCTGTTTCAATCTGCTTGACTCCAGGGACGGTTCATGGCCCGGAACTTACACGTGAACACTCCCCCCGTATTTTGCACTAGGTTTTCCACTCTTTCTTGAACGACCCATACTCTTTATGTTGAGTAGCTTTTACAATGGGAGCAGATCTTCCGTCTATTTCCCCATCGTCCTGTTCCACAAGTAAGCGTGTTAGCCGTACTAGTGGCCCCAAATCTGTAGTGCACTGTTGTGGCGCAATTGGTGATCCAGTACTACTGGGATGGCTAGTATTCTTCCACCCAGCCGAGTCCTTCCTTGTTACCGTAACTCAACCTTGTGTAGCCATGCATATCTACCCTACTTCTGCCAGGAGTCGATCTCGGTGCCTGGTGTTAACGAACTCAGACAACATTGCCCTAGGACTGTATTAATTTGCCTACCACTATGCCAGTCTCAATACTCGTTTAATGGCCACATGTTCAGGAATATCTACCTGCCTTAGGAGGCTCACCATATGAAATCTCATCGTTCGTTCCATAGCTTTATCTTCCTTCATATTGGACCCAGGGATGTCTTTGATGACAACATTCCTATTTCTACAAGGAGCTAAGTCTCCTTCGGTTTCGAGACCCAATATAGCATTGGCCGAAAGTTCATCTCGGTTATGAACCTCCGTTAATCTTTGTTTCTGGGCTTCCATCCTTGAACAAACATCCTCGACTAGCCCAACCAGTTTCTTAAGTTCTTTCTTTCCTCCTTCCATATTATTTGGACCGATTTCAAGTTACACATTATTTTGTCCTCTTTTCCACTCCGTTTATTACCTTTTTCCCCTTCTACGATGGTTACTTCTCTGCAAATCACCCTGCTAACAGCGGGGCATTTAGTTCAGCTTTAACTCCGGGGAAGTTTTGTACTTTGACTCATTGTCCAGACTTGGTGAGCGGTCATGCCTTGTAGCCACCCATTTTTTGCCCTAGACTCCGTCAGAGTCTCTCACCTCGTTGCAACGTTCTCCCTCAACATTTAGATCATTCGGTGCGTTGCCTTCCACCCCCCTCATGCCGTAATCTACCTCGTTTAGCACAACAGGCGGCGTGCTACTACCAGTGTTCTCCTCCTGGTTTACTCTAGTGTTAACAACAGAAGTACAATCGTGGAGTTTACCTGTACATGGTTCGACAACCCACAGCAGCTCCTTATGAACCTCATACATGTCATAGGCCAACTTCGAGAGCTTGCGACACCAACGGTGGAACCACTTCGCACACACATCACACTATGCATTCGGCACCGACCTCCAAGTAACACCTGCCGTTATCGCAACCGCCAACTTTCAGACTGGCTACTTGAATATCTCTTCCTGGACCCATGCAAGGAATTTCCGAACGATTCCACTGCTGCCGGTATTGGTTGAAGAAAATGGCTGACAAAAAATAAACACCTCAAATTGTGGGAAAAACAAGTGAACCGGCTTATATAAAGCTCATTTGGACAGTAAATCGTCACACAATACTCCTAATAAATCCCACAACTTTCGTTAATTTTCCTGGCGCCCGTAGGTCGTCCCGGGTGCTTCGAATACGTGATAGCAACATTCCAAAGTTCAGCCTCCAATCCACAAGGATGACATTTTTGATATTTCGTGGGTATTTTGGGCGGAGACTTCAGCTTACTTCAAATACGTAACAACGATTCAATCGTCGGAACTATAATCACATTTTCCTGCTTAATTACGTTCAAATTTTGATAGAATCATGTGTTTCCAAATGTATCCCACCGTCGGTTCTCCAAAATAATACACAATTCAACTTTTCGGTATTTTTCCAATAATACCTATGTCTCTGAACTACCACACATTCCTTGCTTACTTCTTCGGCAGATCAAAACAAACAGAATTTCGTAACAACAGAATTCTGCGGTTCCAGGAAAGGGAACACGCCACGAAATTACAACTTCGGTACATAGAAAAAAGTTAACTACAAGAGCACAGAGGTATCTACGGTCCACCGATTACACGCAGCTGACTTAACGGTTGGATTATCTAAACAGGAAGTAAATAGCTGTCAGTGCCTCGCGAAAAGATATTATTCTGAGGTGTCCGTCGAGAAGATATTTGTGAAAACGAGTCACACCCCAGTGACCGACGATCATCTCTTTATAAGCCTAAATGTAGCTCTCCCCCTGCTGAACCGATAAGCTTCAAACTACAAAGAACTGGAGGTCCATTTCAATGTGACACAAAACTTAAGTCTGAAAGGGTAGATTCCAATAAGAAAAATAGTAATAACAATAATAAAATAGAAAAGAGGTTGACATCTTAAATGAACAGAACTGGGGAGCAGCAAAACAGCTCGTATGACGATGAATTTTAGTAACTGGGCTAGTGCAGGTCTATGGACACTAGTTCACATAACTTCTACTGAGTAGGCGATCCGATGGTAAGCTGTGGGTGTTGACCTTGTTAAAGTCTGTTGTATCGTTTTTGAGATTGCTTCACTTTGTTTGATTGGTTTCGAAGGTTGGCCCTATGTTTTGCTATCTTTCTTAAAAATAAACTGCATTATTCACTTTTGTTCTTACATCAGCCGCTGCGACCGTTTCCCTTATTCTTATACAGTCTGAACCCTGTAAATCTCTAAATGTCAAAATAAGACATTCTTCTATATTTTTTCTCGAGTGGTTTACAATTATTGTCACCTGTTGCTGCGAAAACAGTCGTTTCGCTCCAACTCAACCAGTAGCCATTTCTATGAATGACATCAATTCCGTTTTATCATCCCACATTATTGAGCGGTGCCTAGCTGTCAAATTTGTTCCACGAGGCTACTCTTTTTGTTCAATTTCTGAAATATTTTTACATTCGAGTTAAGAGTTTTAATTTCCATGTACCTTGGTTTAATTACTACCGCACTGAATTCAGTTTTCACGAGGTCTTCTCACTAACTGTTCTGAAAATGAATTATCTTTATAATCGTTGAATACTCAAGAGGGAATTTATAGGATTAACAGATTACACGTAACTCAGTGTGAACATGAGTCTTTAGTGAACGATTTAATACTTGGCCCCTTCAGAATAAAGAACAAAGCAGATGTTTTATTGGATCGAACTCGTAAACGAATCCAATTCATCAAATGCTGTTGCTTTGGGCACATAGAACAAAAATAAAAATTGCCTGTGATTAGATGGTAACGTAGCCTCGTGACTGGAACATTCACAAGAAGGAAAACTTCATAGCGCGAAGGCAAAACGTCGGGTGCTATGGTAGTATCAAAAACACGTTTTATAAAGATTCAGGATGACTTTCTGCAAATCTTTATCGTGCTATTCGGCAGTGATTACTTTCTACCATTGGCGGTTGTGCCGATAACTTTACTTCGAGACGGGTCTTCAGAATAATTCATAATAATTGGCTTCCAAAAAGGCCAGTCTGCTAAATATAAAATCACGCTGTATTTGTAAACTCAACCGTGAGATATCCCCAACCAAAAGAGTTTTCAAAAGTCGATTGTGCGGTACAGTGAGCACCCAGGCTCGTTCAGTGGGGGGGACAATAAGTGGTGTTAACTTCGCTGAAAAATCATCCCAGGTTGTGTCGAAGCAGAATGATCTCGCGCTTTTCAGTTATTAACTGAAACTAACGCCACTTCCGGCAGACACAAGGGCAAAGAAAATGTAAACTTCAGCTTTGAGATTTTCTGAAGCTTGAAGTAATTAAATCTTGAGGGAAAAGCCAACAAAATTCAACGGAGTTGGGGAGCGGTTAATTTGAGTTATTTGAAGAAGACAATAAAACTCTGGGCCGATTACAAAATTGACGAAAATCCTACCGGCCATGGCAACTTCAAAATTTTTCTAACAGGTCTCCACATTATCAACCGCACGCTCACCAACAAAAAAACTTGCTGCAATAAAATCAGTGCAATCTCTCGGAAACCAGCTGAATTTGCGTGCCAAATGTGATACTGAGAGGAGGTCGTTGATCGCGTGAAAATGGTATCCGTTCTTTCGTTTCTTCCTCGCATCCAACTGATACAATTATGCTGGTACACACAGGAAACAGCAAACGGGTGTGACACTTCACAATGTTTTCGGTAGTCTTTAACGTTGACGTCCCTCATCAGCAAGGACTTACCGTACTGAATAACTTTCAGTAGCAAACAACTTTGACAGTTTGCCTCCGAAAGTAAACACATTGTCCTCCTGCAGATTTCGCGAAGACTTCAGCCACCCGGAGGTAGTCAGAAAGTAGGGTAGATGTCCGAGCAGCCATGGTCCCCAAAATACATAGGTTGTGTCCACCCTGTCTCCAGCCCATTGTGTGACATTCATGCAGTGTTGTCTTATCTATGAGCAAGCCTGTAGTCGAAAACAGGGAACACAGACGATAAAAAGCGCTCTTGGATTATTTCAAACTGAACACCACCCACACTTGACAGCAGTCTTCACATCCAGGCGAACGCTTCGGCTAGTCCACCATCCGGATGATCGGGAAAGGTGAAGATTGTTCATACGAGTTTGTGCGTGAGTTTTTGTATAGGATCAGTTGGTCATGCCGGTGTTGTGATCTAACATGGTAGTCTTCTAAGTGCAAAGACCGTAGTACATTTTTTTGGTCGGACAAGTATGTACACGAATAGTGAGCTTTAATAGAAGCAGAAACGCGGTCTAGTTCTTTCTAGCGAGTAGAGCCAGCTCAAAGGTTCACTTGAGTGTCAAGAAGGCTATCATGTGTTGGTGGTGTTCACTTCAATATAAGCCAAGCCCCCGAATCTCTTTTGAAGTAAAACATTACGGGACCGCATGAACCCCTTTACTTAGGGACAAATGTCCTACTACTTCAAAATGTTGAACAACAATTATCTCAATGGAATGGGACTATCCAGTTATTATCTGTTAACAAGTTGCTCAAGTCAAAACCGCGTTGCAGTTAGAATCAGCCTTTTTCAAGCACCACTTCGATGACGTGGGTCAGAATGTTAAAGTACCATATCGTACCTCGCCTCGACGTGTTATTTGCTGACAAACATCTGTTCACAGATAATGACCGTCGGTTGAGCTCTAAGCCAAACCCAACACATTCTGCTGTAAAAAGGCAGAAGAATGAGTATACAACCATGGACTGGTCGAGGACAGGAAGTCTGTCTTTCAAGCTCATAGTCAGAGTGGGGGATGTGGTGAACAAACTGCGCAGCGTTGCTGCCTGAAGTGCGCACCCAAGATTCTGATAAATTCGACGGTTTAGTGTCTTTACTGCAATATCTTGAAATGGGAAATGGATGTAAATAGTCTTCTTTTCCACCGTCGTAATTTGACTCTGCGGCTTAGACGCAATCATGCTTAGACGCAATCATGAAACGATCCGGGTAGCCAGTCTCCCGCTACGCGTTGGCGGCTGTCTCTATTTCCAGGTTTATTGTGTCTGCAGCGCAAAGTTTCATTGCTGTACTAGTCAGACAACGAACGAGGTTTCGTTTTTTGTTTCAAATCCACGAAACTTTTGAAGTTTTAATACTACACAGTCCAGTTCGCTCTCTGATAAACGGAGCGCTGTAAACTGCGATCTAGGTGCTTATTCAAATTCACATCTAGAAACTGAAACGGGTTTCCTGATTTCGTTTCAGGAGTAACCATGATGGCGTGTTGCGTCTGGTTGAATGAGTGGACGACACCAGGCGCAGACTTCAGTAGAACGGCGAAACGGTCTACGTGTCGTCGGTGGAAGCACAAATTGCTGATAGGCTTGCTCAGTTGTTGACGTTCAAGCTTGCCCATGGAAATATCCGTTAGAAGTGCGCCCGACTGGGACACCATTGCGACCCCATCAATCTGATGATAAAGTTTGCTGTCAAATTTAAAGTGAACGTTTTGAGTACATCGCAGAAGCGGTTCTTTCAACATGGGCGTAAGTGTGCTGAAATCAGTATTCGACTGGTCGATATGTTCAAAATGAAATTACCCATCTCAAGCAGAGGGACATTTGTGAATATCGAGTAGAGGTCTAGCGAACACATGTGCTGACTTTGCGTGTTAACATTCTCTGTCAATAAAGAAGCGTAACTTACCTCGTAGGATGTGTGGACACAGTTGCTGGCGAATAGGTTCAAGCTGTTTCGCTAACCACTTTGTTGATGAGTGGTACGGAGGATTGCACATATCGAGAATAGACCTCACCGGATGATTTGGTTTATCGATCTCGGGTAGGTGGTATAAATGAGAGATGATAGGGCCAGTTGGTTTAAGCTGTTCGAAATGCGTGTCTGTGATTATTCCTTGTTGTAAAAGTCGCTTGAGACCGACTACGATTTGACTCTCGAGTTGAATGGTTTTGGCTTTCACGGTTTCAAGTTCAATAAACTTACTTCGGTCTGAAAGAATCTCCAGCATTTTATCGATGAAGTCCTTCCTCTTCATAAAAAATATGGCTGCATCTCTGTCGGGACGTGTCAGGAGGATATCTCTACGTTCGCGGGGAGCTGTCAGGGCTCGTAGATGTATAGCAATGAGGAGCTGCTTATGAGCAAACCGAGTTTGTCAGTATTGACAGCACAAGTTAACTAGATCTGACTTAAATTGCTCTAAAATGGTATTTAAGGTGGGGGTACACTGACAGGTCTAATTATAGAGGTTTTCAATTTTAACTTCAACCACTTACTGATCATCTCCACAGCGTGGGCAACAAAACTTCGGTCTTGAAGCTAGTACTCCAAGTAGAGCTGTGTCAAGCGGAATTTGTGACAAGCTGTGCACATACCTTTCTGAGTTGACACGAAGTTGCGATGTGGGCTTCTCGTCACTGAGACTGACCATCAATTTCGATCTTTTTCGTGTGCCTATTTAGCAGCGATTGCCAGCACATATTCGTTGAACTCATGACGTTCCTTTTTTTTCAATTTGTCTAGAACGTATTGCCTCAGGTGCGCATTCCGTAAGAGTTCGACCGTGCGTGAACGAAAGGTTTCAAATTGATTTAAAGAGTGAGGTTTGAGTGGCGTCCTATCTTGACGAATTCGACTCCTGCGAATAGTTGTCCAGGCCAAATTTGGGTACGCATTCCGCTTAATGCAACTATTAAGAGAGTTGATCTCTTCGTTCCTCTCTGCGAGCCTGGTTTTGAAGCTAAAATGACGATTCAGCTCCCTAAATACCAGAGGGGCCTTGCAAGCTCGAAACCTCACGAAATTTTCTATTGAATAATAGAAGATTAGAAGTGGCAAACAATTCAATCAGCGGACACAATTGTGAAATGGTGCCAAAAGCTGGACCACGTATAGTCAGCTCAAGCGCCAACTTCTCGAACAACTTCAGCTGAGCCTACTCGAGTTGAGTCTGCTAATGGTGCAAGAATACTTTTGGCGCCCCTTCACCTATGACCTTTGTTCATCTATACTGTAAATATAAGGAACTTTGTCGCCAATTGCTAAGACTGAGCGTTATTGAACAAGAAGGCAAACGGCAACGGTGAACAAAAAAAGCCCTCCACCTCACCGACTCCTTTCTCCTTGTCCGCGAAGGCAAATGGGGAAGTAGCTCTCAAGTGCATATATACGAACGGTCCGTATCCATTCAGTAACCCACCGGAAATCAGATCGTTAGTTCATGACACCCAACCTCATAGGTTTGATTCCAGTGAAACCTGGTTTACAGCTAACATTAACCACAGTGGACTGAGCGTCCCCGCGTATTTAGTTTACCGGGCTGACTCTAACCAAGGAAGAATGAGGGTTCTGCGATTTTTCTTCATCCGTATGTCCCAACACCCATCGTTTTCGGTGGGTTTCAGTTCTCCGATAAATGTGATGCTCTGTGACTTCGGCTAGCATTGCTTGGCCAAGACTCAGTCCTGGTAGGGGTCATCTATCTTCATCCCTTGTCCGACGTTTTCGACGGCGACACTCGTCCCGTAAACCTGAACAACCTTCTGGGTCTACAAAACTTTACTCATCTGTGCAGCATAGGCTGACTCTATGCAGCCAAGGTAAATTGGGAGTCGGTTTCTCATTAGGATGGTGTAGGCGGGTTCACGAGATCTTCATCGACAGTGAGCGTGAATACGGCATAACAACGCTTCCACACGGCATCTTCCTGGTCAGATTCCCTCTCTGTTCGGTCTGGTCATCACTAACGAGAGACACCTGGTAGACACAAGTTGGACAAAGTGGCCACTCTCTGATCATCTTTGATGCTATCTGCTACGTCAAATGGTGGCGAAGTTCTTCGACTGTTCATTATCTCCGTCCTGAAATTTTTTTCTATGGACCTTGAACATAAGGCCAAAGTTAACCTTGTGGAGCGATAATTGATGTAACTACTCAGCATTTTTTTATCAAACATTGAAAATTCTGAGAACTCGTTTTAAAAGCAAATTTTCCTGTGTGATTATGTCTGTGTAGTTACTTTATCCCCATAATTGGTGCATTGTACAATTAACAATTTTGTGTACGGTATGTGTTTCACGTTAAAATATGCATATTGGTCACGCTTATCTCAGCGTGTTTCTCACAAATGCTTAGAGAAATATACTGTTATTATTATTAGTTACAACAACCGAAGGAGACCATAGCTTGGAATTCATATCACGTTAGTAACAACGGGCTCGGAAGATACCGGGGCTCAGTTCCACATGATAATGACTCCGTGGGCCAGAACTGTTGTGCGTTCCAAAGTGCACTTCAGGGAACAGACGACTTATTTGTACCACACTAACTGTGCTCCTTCTCTTATCGCACAGATTGTGTCACCACCCTGATGACCGTACCCGTTTGTTCGCACAGCGTTAACTTACGGAATACCCCGAAAGACGGAGTGCGTCCCACATTGTTCAACATAGGTGCGGGCGAAAAACCGGTGAACACACCAAACTCGTACAAGAGAAGATCCTCGTCAGAGCACGCTGGAACAAAAACTTATTTCAGCATGTGCGACGATTAAGGAAAAACCCCTGGCTCTGTCTTTGCGATTGCCTGAAAGGAAAACTCCAACTGACACACTCGTTTTTGTCAGGTAACTCAAGAGGCACTAGTCAGCAGTCTACAACGTCAAACCTCCGAATGAGTACCCTAACCTACTGCCACAGAACTTCCGGCACCCACTCGTTACCGCTGAGTTTTCTGTGCTAGAATTTGAAGACCTTCAATTCGATTTTAATCAACACATTGCAAAGGGGCCCGATAAAAACCATTCCAGAATTACTGAGGGGTCAGTTGTTAATCTGTTAGAACCCCATTATAGGCTGTTTAACCAGACACTCCAGACTGGCATTTTCCCCAGTGCATGGAAGGAGGCGACGGCCACACCGATATATAAAGCGGACGATCGGCACTCTCCGGCTAGCAATCTGCCGGATAATGAAGCGCCCATCAAAGTGTGCCATCCTAAACCACTCTCAATCCAACATTCTTTCTTCTACCTAGCATGGCTTCATTCCTAGCCAGTCATGCATAACAAATA
>LUCH01018675.1:0-12266 GCA_013368495.1 Paragonimus heterotremus | reverse complement strand
CTTCAACATGAACAACAAAGAATTATTGTGCATATCCTGGGAGCACTGTCCGATATCTGTTTTGTCCAGTCGAATGCAAGTGAGCCATGCAGTCGGCCAATCAGTTTGCTCTGATCTTCAAGTGATCGATAGCACATGGGGGCATCGGCTGCCTGTTCCGTGTGGACTGAGAGTTTTCTGGAACGTTACTTGAAGCGGTTACTCTAATAAAGCTTACTTACTACTTATATTTTTTGTCGTTCTTGAATCCAACAATTGGCGTCCCTGGATCAAACGTGCATTAAGTCAAATTCACTACGAGCCCCGGATTTATTTTGGATCGATCCTACCGTATCATCTTCGCTTGAAAAATGGACGTCATGGAAATCTACGTTCATTGATTGCGTGGAAGTGTTGCCAACTTTCAACTATGAGATCAAGCTGACTGAAGATCGCAAGTCGAAGTTACTGAGAATGAGATTGGGGACGAAGGTAGACGGTTGTTCGATGCCTTAAACGTATAGTCGAAACTTACGTTTCCGGATCTCCATAAACATTGGGACTTACGGGTGATTACTTATACTTCACGGTTCAAATTCTCGTCGTTACGTCAAGCGGCAGGAGAAGATATGAACGCATTTATCTCCAAATTGCTCTGTTCAGTCCGCCAATGTGAGTACGTTACGGTGCCGCAGAAGAAAATTGAGGAAGTTCTTCTGATACAGCAACTGATTTCTGGTGTCTGTGACTCAAGGATTCGAGAAACACTATTGGCCGAGAATTAACTGAAACTTACATTGGAGAGGACTTGCGATCTGGCAAGAGTCAAGGTTCAGGCCGGGGATCGGAATAAATTGTTTTCTACGATATCCCAATCTGCGGCGAATTTTCGTGTGAGAGAAGCTACGGGTTCCTGTTTGAATTATTCGTAACATACGGCGTACTGCCGGTGCGGAAGTCCAAAACACAAGGCTAATTATGACAAATGCCCCGCAATCAACGCTACATTCAGATTTTGTAATAAGCCTGGTCACTTTGCGCGAGCCTGTCACTCCAAATATGTTGCTGCTGTCACGGGAACGTTGGAAGATATCGGGCTAAAGAAATGTTCGGGAAGTGAACATATTGTTTCAGCTCATGAGAAACCCGCAATCATCATCGAAAGCCTGTGAACCCCCTCTTCTAATCACTGATCTACGTGCTGTGTTTTTTGAAGTTGGTGGTAGAGCAATTTCGTTGTGCATGGAAATTGATTCAGCTTCACCAATTACAATCGTACCCCTGGATTTTTATACAAAGTACCTGGTGACTTTACCAATATCACCTCCTTCCTATACGTTCGGAAGTGTTTCCAGCAAACCTGTACCGATTGAAGGATTTATCACCTTGTCCGTGTTTCTCAACAATACGTCCAAAAGCAAAGTAGCCGTTTACACTTCCTCTACAAATACTAAACCACTGTTGGGAAGGAACGCTATTGTCGTCCTTAGAATTGGTCCTTCCATTCACAAGATGATTATAGCAAGAAAAACGGAACAGTACGGGTTTGTACGGATTTACGTGCCTTGAACAGATACACTACTGTAGAACAGTTTCCCTTGCCCACGGCAGACGAACTTATTGTTAAAATGTCGGGTGCAAAGTTCTTTTCTAAATTGGATAACAGCCAAACCTACTATCACATACCACTTCTACCAGGATTTCGACCCCTTGCGGCATTTTTAACACAGTACAAAGTCCTTCCTATGGGATTGAGCAGTGCCCCTGCCGTATGACAGAAGTTAATGATACTTTCATTTTCCGATCTCACTGGATGTGTGGTATACATGGACAATATTTGCGTTTTCGGTAAATCAGCAAGTGAACTTGATGCGAACTTACACGCCGTTTTCAGTCGTCTGAAAAAACTGAATCTTCGGTTGAATCTGACAAACTGCCAATTTAGCGTACAGAAAATCTAGTTCTTAAGCCATACTATATTAAACGCAGGTGTGAAGCTATGTACCAAAAATACATTTGCAATTCTGAACTGTCCTAAACCACGAGGTGAGACGATTTTTAGGTCTCTGTAATTATTACCTCCAACATTTTCGTAATTTTGCCAGACCTTAGAACCACTGCGTGGAACACTCAGGAAAGATACTGATTTCATTTGGGGCGAAGAACAAGAGGTTGCTCACCGGACTATTCGCAATTTGGTTGCTTCGACACCTATCAAGGCTATATCGGATGAGAACAGTCCTACGTTTTTATCCACCGATACATCTAAAGTTGGGTTAGATGCTGTTCTTTCGCAGCTGCAAAATGAAGTTGAAGGGGTGATGGAGTACGCCTCACGAGCATTATCACCCACTGAAATGAATTACTCTGCAGAAGAGAAAGAAGCCCTTGCTTGTGTGTGGGCATGCAAATAGTGGCATCTGTATTTATTTGGTCGTCGCTTCATATTACGAACTGATCACGTCCCTCTTACGTCGTCACTCTTTTGCGGCAATAATGTTCAAAACGCTATTCGCACTAGCTGATGGTACGCTCGCCTACTCAATTACCATATTCAAATGCAGCGTGTTTCCGGTGCCCGTAATCAGGTAACAGATGCGCTGTCACGTTTACCTGTTGCCAATCAGGGGGAAATTGAAGGCATCGATGACGACAGAATGACCTCAGATGTAAAAGAACGATCTCTTTGAAACGTAACCAAGATCATACTGTGGACGATTCATTACTTACAGAAGTTCAACAGCAGGTAAAATCTCCTGACCCGATCGCAAGCTTCTGAAGGCAGAGCTAATTTCTTATCATACCATACGAGGCGAATTAACTGTCGTTAACGAGTGTCTGTTACGTGAAGCCCGCTTCGTGATACCCGAATCTCCCATCACGGATGTAGTTAGAGGCGGACATGAAGGATATCCCGGTAGTGTGAGAACTAAGGCACCAATTCGTGAATACTACTGGTGGCCGCGTATGAGTTCGCGCGCGTAAACCGCTGTTAGGGATTGTGCGGCTTGTCAGCATTCTGATAAGAGTTCAAAACCTATAGATGCCCCTACACAGCCCATCGAATACCCAATGCAACCTTGGGTGAAGTTGGCAATAGACATAATGGGCCCGTTTGAAAACGTTCCACAAAACGAAAAAAAGTTCTTGTGGCTACTTGTTTTTATACAAAATGGCCGGAGGCTCATTTATGTAGAGAGACTACAACTGTCATTATTAACTGGTCACGACATTCGTTCGCTCGATTCGGCTTACCGGAGGAGATTGTAGCGGATAATGGGCCTCAGTTTCGCCGCTACGAATTCAGTCAGTTTTTGGGTCATCATGATATCCTTCACATGCACACTGCTCCATACAACGCTTCAGCAAATTAAATGGTTTAAAGCCTGAACCCGACGCTGAAGGAAACCATACAGTCAACTTGACTAGAAGGTGAATCTTGGGACTGAGCAATCCTGACATCACTGGCAGCTTACAGAACCACACCACATACTGCTACAAGGGTGACACCAGTGAAGTTAATGTTAGGTATAGAGAAACGAACGAAATTTAATGCGGTGTACATACGAAGATCGATAATGATTCAAGAAGAATTGGGGAGGAGGAGAAGGTACCAAGCGAGTTACAAAAATGCAGGAAATCAATGTACACTTGGCGTTTACGTGAGAGTAAGAAACACACAATAAAAAAGACGAAAATTCGATTTCTGCACCAGTGGCAGTGAGAGAAGTAAGGACCCCAGAAACATATAAATTGAATAACAATGCAATGGTCAATGCAAACCGGCTGTGTACTGCGTTAAAGAACACGAAACATAGGGAAGAACTCACAATTGCTGAGCCGGTAATAAGCGGATAAATACCAAACACCAAAATGTTTTCCAGGAAGACCGAGACGGACAAAATACCAGACAATGAAATACGGAATGTCAGACGCGGAAAGAGGAGCTAGTATTGTATCCCATCTAATGCAAGTGAGCCATGCAGTCGGCCAATCAGTTTGCTCTGATCTTCAAGTGATCGATAGCACATGGGGGCATCGGCTGCCTGTTCCGTGTGGACTGAGTTTTCTGGAACGTTACTTGAAGCGGTTACTCTAATAAAGCTTACCTACTACTGGTATTTTCCATCGTTCTTGAATACAACGACATCAAAATCAAACATTCCGTCGATATGACAAATGGAATATGTACCTCATTAGCACACACTTCATAAGACAGTGATCGCTATTCTGGTAGCTGCAAATAACTACGCGTCGGCGATTATATTGACAGACTGTTCACATATGACCACAGTAAAGTACTGCTTAGACCCAGAAAATTGAACACATTTCCGTTCTATTCTACTGAAGTAGGAAACTGCGAGCGGTACAACTACCTGAGGAATCATGACTTTGCTCACGAAGATTAACCCTTGTTCGATTTCGACACTCAATATAAGAGCATAGTGCAGTTCAACTTTTGGAAAACTCTATCAACTCGGAGCGGCCACCTAACAGACATATTTTTGATGAACGTAACTGTCTTAAGCCTCACGGAGTGACCAGTGTACAATAGAGAAAGGCACTTTATTTGAAACACGGTTCGAATAATCCCCTGTTCCTAGGACTCAGATTTCAGCTGCTGATTTCTACAAAACGTCGCTAACTATACCATAATTCGGAGAAGGCCTGAAATAGTTTGAAAAGATTCGTCAGTATCCTTAGTTATACGTCGGTTGCTAACTTCTGTGTTCGATACAGCGAGCCACATCTCTGCAACACGATCCATCGGGGCGGTGATGCCTAATCAGCCCATGGATACAGGAAACTCAAATATCGACTTAACTCCCTCAGACTTGCTAAAAATTCAAACACTTTATGTGGAAAATGAAATAAAAATATACACTACGTTTATTCAAAACCTACTGTTTAAAAACTGAAGGTTCATTGATCTCATATACATACCTCACTATATGATTTGAACGGGCCCATCAGGTTGTATGGTCAAGCAAACCGAGACGATCAGTCGATAATAACGCAGTGATTAAACATGGGTTGTGTTCCCGACACAAGGAATTGATATGCGAACAAACCAGCGAAAAGACGGAGCGGTGATATCGCGTGACAGTAAAACGAATGTGCTGCTTGTGTCGTACATCAGTATGCTCGGGCTGCCTCTCGGTATCATTCCTCTTTCAAACAAGTTATTGAGTGTATGCGAACGTTAATAACAAAGACAGTACGAATGACAAACAAAACCCAGACATACTCAATTGTAGACAGACAGTGTGGTCACAGCATACCGAGGTGCGGAACACGAGTGTTTTGCATAAACATTTAAAATTGACACGTTCTGTTAACTAATGAAATCTCACTGAAACTATTGCTAGAAGCTGAAAGTACCGTCACAATTCAGAGTAGTAGTTTACTATCAAGCAATCTCTCCAAACAGTTTGATGTGATAAAAACGCGAGCAGTCTACTGGGATGGAATCACTGATTCTATCAACAAACGACTCGAAATAAAGAGGTTTTCAGCAAACAACGAACTATTCGTCGTTTTTCGCTGGGAACTGTCAGAACTAGACGTTAGTTGGGATAATATACAGATCCAACAATTGACGATTTGAACTAAAGGAAATCTGATCAACGTACTATTAGTTATATGTGTTCAGCTGTATGAAATCGGTAATACTATTACATGTGAAATGGCCCGCTTGTTTGATATTTACCGAATCCTCAAAAAAGTGATGTGATGAGTAGTCGGGGAGTTGGTTAATTTCAAATTGATTGGAGTTAACAGACAGTTACTGTGTCTCCATTTCGAGACAATGGGGCAATCTGATCATTACTCGCAAGCGAAAGTGGTTGAGCATTCACATATGATCATTCGGTCTTGCCTAACATGAGGTCAATGGCGCAGTGGTAAACACGGTTGCCTCATGAACGGCGTGTCCATGGTTCAATTCCCGGCAGTGGCGATGATATGCACTACTGACGAGCTCCAATGAGAGCGAAACTCGAGTCTAGTGCTTCTTTTCGAAAGGGGCCGACTGGACAGTCTAGGGGGATATGACATCGGCGATCAATTGTGGGTGATGTTCAAATTGAAAAGTGATAAGCCTTACTTGGCTCTTACTGGTTTCGCTGTGAATGATTTCCAGTTCGGTAGCAAGCTGCGTTACGCGAACAAAGTAATTATGAATGGCAGTTCATTCTACAAATTCATCAAAATCCTCTGCCAACCTTTGAACCACTCCCATATTGTCCGTGTATGACAACTATCTAAGTAGAACATAGCAAACCATCAGGTGCTATTAGGGTGTTGACAGTGGAATGAGTGAAATGTACCGCAGATTTTTAGCTGAGTTCGTAATAACTGTTGCGAAAGCCAATCGCTTTTATTTGTAAAAGTACTTCACCTATTCCATATTCGCTAGATGGCTTAACCGCGCTCGGTATCAGCAACAATTACCGAGAGTTTATTTCTTCGTCAACCTAAGATTGTCTTAAGTCTTGTTTCACAGCCTACATTCTTACTTGAGTGACGTGTTACCTACAAAGGCAGCGACAGTAGTGGCCATGTAGAATCGTGCGGACTGCTTTTACTTCGAAGTTAATCCCCACCAACTAGCAGACCACTGCCAGATTATTAGGTGTTGCGTAATGTTTGCTATTCCATTTTTCTAATTGCTTAACCAGCGGAGATATGTAGCGTGTAAAAGGGTACCCATAAATCTGCTATTGTAATTCGTGTTCGAACGTTAGTTGAGTCGGAACAACTTTGGTTGTTTGATGCGCACAACATAATAACTGTATAATTATTTAAAGGCTGAACAAAGTTATCTTTAGATAAAATGTTTATCGCATTTTCAACGTAGCGAGACCTATTTAACTTCATACGCACGGTTTGTATTCATTGTTACCATCTAACTGATCTTCTAGTGACGTTGAATACAGTATTCTGTCGCTTCTACGATAGGGTAGTAATTGTGGCGGAAGAATCAGATGATTGAATTGTCATATGCAAATGCCTAACCACGTTTGTTTTTGAGTGACTCTTAAATTGACTGAAGCTCTCGGGAGGCGATACGGAAAATATCTTGGTGACTCCAATCAATAACCACACGACTGGGAGTTCTCAATGGATTGAAATCACAGAAAAAACTAGTTTTCCGAGTGACAGGTCGACTGCCGGTAAGTAATCGTAGATTTTAATCGAGATTATCCGAAAACCACTGGGATGATGTTCAGGGTCTTCACACATCCTGACCACGTTGATGCCTAACCATCACGTAGTTTCACCCAACTCTCGGTGGTCTAAGTGCATAATACCTGTTACTGTAAACGGTTACATAACATGCAGATTACGTCAGCCAAACATCTCGGAAGGTTCGACGCGATGAATTGACCAATTGATCGCGTTTCGTGAGCTTTGCGGGACACGTGCCGGCAAACAGACATGCTCCTCACATCATCAGTTCTTGTAATGTGGCAAAAGCAACGAAGATCAAACACAAGTCGGTTGATATCTTCTTTACAAACGGGCCATGTTTCCCGAACGTAGAGGAAAACAGGATGCAAACAAGCATTGACTACTCTTTATTACAGCGACAACAAAACGTCTTTTCGGTGCCACAAATGACACAGGTTGGCAAAGCCAGCCTACGTTATCCTCACTATTACCCCATCTCAACTGTTACAGATAGTTTAGGTAGATTACTTGCAATAAGGATCGTAGGTGTGGGAATGTCCCAGTATTGGGGCAACATTCTGCACTTTGAAGAACCAAAACGCATTCCGCAGAAGACAGCCTTCGTCATTCACCTTGTTCGACATAGTTTGAATGTCACTGGTAGAGGGACTAGGGAAAACACAGTCAGCCCCATACTTCATGCTGGAAACGCGGCGCGGGAAAAAAGTCCAACACAAGACTTACAGGATTCATCAGGTGCACCTTCCTGTATGTCGTTCATGACAAAATTGGGCAGAATGGAGAGATCTAGCATTCCTGTTAAACACCATTAGGAGGGAAAAACATTCAATACAGTTGTCGATAGGCCATCATCCTGCTCGCAGAGTGGGCATACAGTGATCTCAACAGATTTGCGTATTCCACGGGAACACTTTACCCAAAGGAGACAGTTCCACAGGACACTACAAGCAACCAGGTTGAAAACAGTGTTTTGGTCTAAAAATACCACGACCTGCAACTGTCTACATGAGTGCCGTTGATTCGAGATTCGTTGTTAGGCAGGACTGTGGCCAACGTATCAACGACCGGTCAAGGATCCTGCCTGTTCTTCGCGTATCTGACGTCCTGTGGGCTGATTAAGTCAACGCAATATAAGGTCAGTAAACAGCCTGGACACAGTTGACTCTAGGTTGGCGCCCCTGTGATTATCTCATAGACTTCTTACCTCTTATTTGAAAACAGGAACTATTAATGATAAATACTTGTCACGAAGTACTTGTTCAGTTTTCCAAACAGTCTGGTGCAGTTTCGTAATTTTTGGTATCGAGCCTACCCATCATCCATGAGAATACGAGAGAGAATCTCTTGTTGCACATAATGAATCAAGCTTCCGACGGAGGGTCATCTAGAAAGCCATAGCTGATCATTCGGATCCCGTCGTCTAAATGGTTTAAGTGTAGGGGTAACTGGAGATTTTGTAAGATTCGCCTGGTTCATACCAGCTGAACCACCTGCTCATCATTAGCGCGCAACAAACAGTGAAAAGAATGTTCCCATTCAAGGAGACTGAGGAAATTCGGCGAAAGTGTAAAACAGAAAGTGGTACTGTCTTCAAGACACCTACACACGGACTGTATTCTTCAAATTTCCCAGTCACCTATAGCGTACCAGATAGCGTGCATGGTCAGCTGAAGACGTTCTAGATATGTAAGCTCATGAAAAATCGGAAATTTTGAGAGTAGCCTGTGTTTTACAGTTGTTACAGAAGGTTTATGTACAACTAAACTCAGGTACACCATGGTGGAGACGTACTTCATTGACCGACTGCAATGTATGACCGTTTCAAATTAACTCTGTTTTGGTTTTAACCGCTATTCAACTGTTTACTTTTGTATCACTTATAATGCATGAACTACCTGGTAATTAACAGGGCGACTTCAATGAAATTAACAGTTCTGTGCTAATCCATCTATCTAGAAATTTCCTTCTATGAGCTGTTCGGGTGATTTCTAATTCTGCCTCTCCAAACCTGACAATCTGCGTAATAGTCGCACAGGTTCTGCATAGGTGTGCGCCAGTTCCGCTTTTATTATATATATACCATCGTTTCAACTGTTCAATTTGAGTGAATGCTGTCAAGTTCGGACACCGAAGTTGTCATCTTTCAATGGATGCACATACTGTCATATGTCACTCATCCACACATTCCTTTATCACCTATCTCTTAAACCCATTCACAACTCCAGTTGAGCTGCCAACTAAATCCGGATGTCTGCACACATCCCACCCACGCGTGTCTACCGTGGTAAGTAAATAAAACTGCTCCGTAGAATGTCCACTTTGGTGTACGGTAATCACATACTTCGCTTCCAAGTTGGACCTGATTTACTAGTTACACTGATAATTGTATAGTAGTATGTCTAAATCGAGGCAAGCCGTCAAATGTCTCCCATTGAACATGATTGTTTGGACTCGTCCTGATGAGGCAAACGGGGTGAGAGCTACGCTAGAGAAAAAGAGTTTTGGGTGTTCAACGCCAGTTGTACCGTTGAACGTCAGGTGGATTGTAGGCTAAGACTGGGGAAAGAGACAAAGAGGAGTATAAAGTGCTATTCAAATAGGTAGGCAGTGGGATGGTAGGTGATGTGCGGAGTCAGTTCATCAGTTCGTCGATGTCCCATTCCAGACGAGAAGCTAGAAGTGATGAGGTACATCACGAGAAGACTCCGATAATAGTTTCGCGTTACAGATAGTTAAGGTTGTGCTCCTAGTACTGATAATGCAATTATTGATTAGAACTTCGATAAGGAATACGAAATTCTGCTCCCTATGCATCATGCGAAAGATTACTAGCTTTGAGTTTTTGATTATTGAGCGGCCTTTTAAATTGTGGAGACCTCACTCCTTCGCTTGAATGCCTTAGTATCATCGGCCGCTGTGGAATTGAGAATTGCTGGATTTAACGGTTCTTTTAAGAAGTCGATGTAGTTCCAAGTATAAAGGTAACTGGAGGTTTTGTAGGGTTTGTTGGGATACTGGTTACCATGAACAGATAAATCATTTAGGTAGGGCGCGAGTAATTTAGTACACAGTCCAGATCCAGAATGAGAAAGAATGTGGAATCACACGATGATCATCTGCAGATATGTGACTGGGTGTGTAACTGGCAAAACTAACGTGAAGGCCTCGGATGTTGGATTTTTAAAACCCAGTATTAACACAACTGTGAGCACTCAGCGAATGAGTGCTCAGTTGAAGCAGACTGTAAGCCATCATACAACTAACAGGCATAGTTGATGAAATTTCGGTTAGTAGCTTGAACCTGGTTCAGGACAAGACCAGATGACTATTTGCACCATTACGAGGGTAAGGGTTGAGATTAGTCTTTACGGTTCGTGATTCCTGAGCGCAAGTTTCGTGGGAGATAAGACAACCTGCCAACTCACCCCTCGGTACAGAGTCAAAGGTGAGATGTGACAGATGAGGTAACTGTTCTTTGAGTTGGTGTGATATATACAAGATCATAGCCGGTACCAGCTCGTGCACTACTGTATTGACTAGTCTGTTCGCAGTGATCCCAAAATTTGTGTTGGAAGCGAAAGATCCAACGGCTAATATGCATATTTTCAGTTGTTGAGATAAGCTTTGATGAATAATCAGACCCACTGTTCGTTATCATCTGTAACGGAATGAAAAAAGATCACCTGTCTCCAATCGGAGTACTCGTTATACTCATAGGGAACTCAACCTTTGTCGCTACTTGAGCTTCTACGCCTAACCACAAATTACCATTGCTGATTCAATTCTATTCATCTAATTATGTTCACAACTGATGACTGATTACTGATAAGTGGTCAGGAATTTGGGCGACACACGTTAAACAGAGCTCACGTTTGATTACAGCGTTCCCATTAAGATAGATATGAGAAGTGAAGCATCATAGTCAGGTTTCTAGCTTACTCTTTCTTCACAGCCAAAGTTTGAATTAAGGTGTTTTTCCAGCGCTGTAAAGCAATCATATCAAGCGAAGTTGCCGAAGACTTTACATGTGATAACTCTGTCGTCCCGATTGCATGGTTGACGACGAACTGGTCATCGTAAGCATTCTACGAATAGCTATATCGGGATATGTGTCCAGACAGCTCAGAAGTGTGAAAACAGTGATCAGTTGTAAGTAAACGTTATATGAGTTGAAAATCACCCACAATTGCACGCAGATATTGCATTCTCATAGATCTGCCAGCCATGCTTTCCCCAAAAGAAATATTAGACTTGAGTTCCGCTCATCTTAGAGTTCGCCAGTAATGTATATCCTTGAAGCAAAAGGAATCTGAAATCCAACCACGTTGCACTGACTACAGCACCATTCATCTCACATTGTCATGTGCAGATGCTCATTCACACTTACTTGCGTGTAAACATAAGGTCGTCCAATCGTCTGAACGGGAGATACAGTAACTGTGTTGTTAGTCCCAACCGACAACTTCACGATGAAGACTTCTCTCTAATAACAAGATAATAATAAATAACAAGATTCACTGAATTTAGTGGGGGATACTCTGATTACAGTTAAGTTGCAGGCAAGTTTTCTTAACACAAACTGAACATCACATGCAATCAATTCCAACTTCTGCATTCACATAGATTTTATAATCAGCCCCATTCGAAAAGAAGTGCTATACTCGAATCACTTATGTTTGGTGTTCAGCTCATATGAGTCGAAATCCCGTATTGCTTATCAACGATAATAATAATAATACACCATGTGTTATACCTCCCGGATTATGTCATCCAGTCAGATGCGCGTGTTATCTATGTACCTATGTTGTTAGCAGATTTCCAGAAAAGTCATGGTTACTTTCAATTTATAATGTTGAGATTCTCTTCGAACCGGAAGACGAAAGATTAATTCTTGCCAGATTTTATCTCGATAATAATAATAATGGTATATTTCTCAACGCATCCGTGAGAAAACACGCTCACATGAGCGTGATCAGTACACGCATTTTAACATGAAACCCATAATGTACACATAATTGTTAGTTGTACAATACACCAATAATGGGAATAAATTCACAAAACGGACATAATAATACAAGAAACTTCTGGTTCAT
>LUCH01018674.1:0-12741 GCA_013368495.1 Paragonimus heterotremus | reverse complement strand
ACTGGTACGTTTTCCAGAAGAAGATGCCAATCTTCTTCCAACCCCCCAACCTGGAGGACCAGGAGACTGGTTTGTCAGACCTCTGTCTACTGGCCTGCCTGGAGTAGATGGTGGTGGTGTGGTGGCCACACCGTCCAGTTCAGCCCAATAAGTTATCGAGATGCACAAGCCATCACACCGCGTCAAGGTCCAGTGTCGTTGTGACAGTCTCTAGCATTAGGGCTATGTCGTTTTTAATAGCACATCTCTCCGCAACTTAAGGGTCACATACTTGAGGTGTTTGGGGTCAGTATTGCTCTCCGTGCGCAACACGTCATTCCGGACGGTTGGCGTGAACCGCCGTCAGGTATTTCACAGTCGATGTTTGCGTTCGGTTCCACACACCCGGTGGCATCAAGGAGTATGCGACGGTGAGGTTTCGAAGCAGATGTTTTCTACTGATGGGCAAGCAAGTTCATTTGAACTGTTTTTAAGGGTAAATTGCGCGGTCTGTCTAGGCCGCCAACAAGCTACCAAGACGAGCATATTTTGTCGCTGCCGCTGCCGGCCGACCTAAGTTGCAGGATGAGTTAATGGTTTGGCGTATGGAAGCAACTGCGGCTATTGAGTAAGTTAGACACTAGGTCGGGTTTGTCTTTTAAATTTTCATCTTCGCCGCGCACCCAGTTGGTGGTCGAAACATGTGGGGAAGATGATGACCAATCACGTTCGATGTCATGGGTGTTGCCATGTTCTGTGAAGTGATCGTAGTTGATGGCATAGGGCAAGGAATGCCTGTAGATGCGGTCTTCCTCTCCTTAGGAACACGATTATTTGTTTGCAAGATTCAAACAGCTTGATGTTCAAAGTTTAGGTTATATATTTTTTTTGCATGCTCAGTCTCATTTATCTTCGAACCAGAGCCTGTTTTCCCGTCGTGTGTTAGGTACAGGTGTTAACATCTGATTTTCACCTGTCAATGCTGCTACTATCGTTAAGTCTAGTTTTGAGCACTTCACTTGCCTGCGGCTAGGTTTGCTCAATCTTTCGGTATCCAGCCCATGTGTGTTCAGTCATACTGCGGGTTCACGTTTGCCGTATTGTGTTATAACTGATATTTACTACTGATAAAATGTTCCTTTTTGCTAAGTCTATGTATCACCTTTTGATTTTGAGAGGCACGCTTTTGTCACAGATGGCTATCAGTGATCGCGATATTGATTGCTAATTACACCACCTATATATACGTATGTTATATAGGTAAATAGTAATCTATACGGACAACGTCCACCTCTCTTCAGTGACCGCTTCTTGTTCCGTGGGAGGACCGGTGTGCTTATATACAACTACGCTTGTATTTTGTCCGTGATGGCTACTTTAGTAAGCCTGTTCATAATCTGAGCTCTTATGCTGATTTCCTTGGTGACAGATTGGTGTGATAGCGCGATTGTTGATACTGTCACCGAACGATCATTTGAAGTCATAACGCGGTCGGACGACTGACTATGGTAGCTCGGAATTCTTTGTATTTTGCACGATTGCTTATGATGAACTCCATGTGTCACCTAAACCCATGGGTCGTATTTGTAATACTGAGGGTTGACTTAATGCCACGCATAAATCATCTGGCGTCGAAGTTTGTCTGTATCTGTTCTAGCGTCTTCCCTAGCTTGGAATCCAAGAGCACTCACTATCAACTGTAGCACCCGATTGTAACCAGCGGCACACACGCTGGCAAGATAGTGCGTTTACTCTAGATCGTGAATCTCCCTGTACCGCATAGGCAGATCACAATGACAACACCGATCATGTGTGAAATACCCAAAGGGGACTAGCTGTTGCTGAAGGTGCTCTGTGCTGTGACTGTTTAACCCGCACACCTACTAAGGTGGCATTGATGATACTAAGACTGAAGACTCCCTAAGTCAAACCAATAGATTGGCAGGACAACCGGCATAAACAGTTCATTTCAGCAACGATTTATCTGAATTAATCCGATTGACATCCGCTGGTGTTTTTGAAACAAAGTTTAACTTGGTCATCTCTGAAGCGTAGATAGCTTGAGTAGCAAATGTCCTTGTTGCCCTGGACAACATGACCAAAGTCTTTGTTGGACTGAATCCTGGGCGATAGTCAGCCTTGAACGAGGATTACAGATTGTGTAGGATAAACTGGTTGTGAGAGAACAAATGCATTCTGTTTGTTTTGTATGTGTAGATCTTAATGAACCGCTGTCAAAAGGCAATCGAATTCTGAGTTCCTTTAGCGTCTCTGTGACTTTAGCCCAACAGCTAGTGATGATATTGTAATTTTACTTGGTTCACTTAACGTGTGCGCCAGCCACCCAGAGAGTAGCCTAATTTTCGTTGCACCTAAATTGTTATTGTCTGTTTTGCTCCACAGATTATCCGATAGGCACTATGATATGCAAACTGGATTTCGCTCGGTCAAGCACATTAATAACGCTTTTGCCTTCCTTCAGCTGGTAGAACATTGCTTGACAGTAGGCGTGTCTTTAAATATCAGGGCTGTATTCGATTATGTCGACGAAATTATCTCGGATCGTTTGCTGAGTAATAGAGTACCTGTCGATCAAACGCTCATTATCCTGTCAAATCTCAGATTGTATTAGGATTTATAGGAGGCTATCGTCACGCTTCCAGTAGAATGCAGCAGAATAGACGGTGCGAACGGTATCTCCTTTCTTTGTGGCAGTTAGTCCGGCACTGCTTAGCAAGCTTTTCAAGACCGTCAGGGACATTGTCTGTGGTCACTAAGTTCTGACAGTCTGGATGTTGCCAAAAGTTAATTTTTATTAATAGTTCTGTCACGGTTGTGAACTGTATTGGAGAAGACATCTTCCAACTTATTGCGAAAGTCCGGTTGGCTTTTGTTGACACCTTTGATGCCAGCGTGTTATTCTTTTCTCGTTAAAAAGCAAGGCACACAATGTGGTTGCGAGTGGTAATTCTCTGCGGTTATAAAGTTTGGTCCCGCGTCGATATTCGTTGGTTACGTTTTTTACGATCGTTGCCGGCGGTTCGTGTGTGGTGCCAACACCATTTGGCGTACGTCGACGTGTTGTAAACAGTTATTCTCCTTTTGTAAGAAGAGATTTCTTTTCTCTGGTCAAGATGTCTCGAACATATTCTGCACACACTTCTATGGCTGATGTCATATCACGTCTTGTTCTCACATTCTAATTGTGATTCAAAGAATGGGTATAGTGTGCGACCCACATGGGGTATGCAGAAATTGACATTAGATCTGTCCTCTGTTGTCTCTGTCCGGTTTTCCAGTGAGACTCTACACGACATTTGCACTGAAGAACACGGTCGTGATCCGTAGTCAGTGGCGGGAGTGTTCTTATGGTGACCGTCATTATTTACACCTTCAAAAACTAACCAGCCACAACCAGACTTCATAATTGACTTTACTTCTTGTTATAAGTGTCCATATAACGTAAGTTGCCGCTTTCCTGCCACCCTAAAGTATACTGTGACGAATTATCACTTAGAAGCTTCGTTGCTTGCTTGAAGCGTCATAATTTTGTAAACTAATATGGCGCATGTGGTATCTCTCGTGTTCATTATTCATCGGAAGCGCATGACCGGTTTGGTTGTTACCACGAATTAGGTATATGTACTTTCCATACGTTATACCATAGGAAGGGTTATGCTGAATTTTGTGGCTACTACCTGACTTACGAGTTTATTCTGTCGTTTATTTCAGCCTCAATGAAGTTTTCAGATCAATGCAGGTGTCAAAAGCAAATAAATTAATAACTATAAACTTCTATCTTTGTTGTTTCTGTAGTAGCATGTATGGTTGGGGTTAGTCCGATACGTGTACCTGATGGATACCAACAATCGCAACTTATTGCTACCCTACTTCGTAAAATTGTACCATCTGGGATTTCGAGGCTGTCTGAGTTTCTTCACGTTTCCTACAGATGCTCTGGATATCCGCACTGATCTACGGACTCCGGTTAGGCAGAAGTAAACGGTATAAGTAATAACTAGCAGGTGGCTTATTAACTACAGTAATCGTTGCACGCTGTGTGGTGTACCCTAGTTCGTCATTTCACTCAGTCATTACTGTGCCCATGAAGATAGTTCCTGTCAAGTCACTGAATGAGGCTCAAACAGTGTCGTTTATATGTTAGGACTCAATTGCTAACGTTTGGTGTGCTTTGTGTTATCAAGCGAAATTTGTTCTATTCAGCTCCCGTTTATAACCCTAACCAGTGATATTCATTTTGGTGGATGTCAGTGAGTTTTTTCGGACTCAGAAAACAACTTCTGTTCTTGTCTACGTGTGCTGTAAAGTCGCGAACACAAAAGCTCAATCCACTGCACATAAAGGATGACACGAGCATTCATTATGAGGCTCAACAGTTTTTCTAATCTAGCCAAGTTGTTAAGAATAGGCAAATGTGACCAACTTACCATTCACTGTGACGGACGAAAACATTATCACAGGGGACTGGGTGGGTAACTAAGTTCGAATGTAACATTTCTGCGCTCTCAACACAGCTTCGCAACTCCACTAGCGGAGCGCTTGTTTTTGAGCATGTTGTTTCTGTCACTCGTTATAGTCTAACGGAAATCCAGACTTTTCTTAGTTGGGTCACTTCCAAGTGCATTATTACCTCTGGAAAATGCCATCGAAACAAACGTATGGAACGACATACTTATCAAAAAGTAAATCACTATAGTGCATTTGCTTCTAATGAAACTGTGACCTGTCATGAACTGTCTGGATAGGATTCCAGCATTAATCTCGCGTGCCTATCTGTGTTCGTAGTCTTAACAAAATAGCGTCGACCGAATTTTGCTGCCTTGACATGTTCTGCTTTCCACTAGATAACATCGTCAGCGAGAACATACGTTGCTGTTCTCTTAAATTGTTTCCAGGTGTATAAAACTATTGTACATCAGAATGATCTTCGGGATTAACGAACTGAGACGGTATGATCTCAAATACATTTTGTTATTCAGCAATCCCAGAGCACCGTGACTCATCTAGTTATCTCTAGAGGATGGATTTACCCAAATTGATCAGATGGGCAAGAATGGTACCTGTAGTCACGCGATATTGAGTAACACGGGGGTACTGCCAGGTTGTCAGAATCCACGCACTTTCTATCGTTAATACAGTGCTCTACTATGTTGTTCGTCGGTTTGCTTCTCTGAGTTAATTTCTTGCCTCGTCTAAGATCATTCTAGTTGACACCATCAGCTTCTATACTGCAATATGTTCATTGTCTTGTAGCATACAAGCTGTCAGGCAATTCCAACCTGGACAGAAACAGTCATGATTATCAGTGTTCGAACTCACAACTCTGTAGCTATTACCACCGGATAATCACAATATCGTTACTGGTTACCAATTCATTAGGTTCATGTTGAGTATGAAAGCTGATTACTGATGTTTGCAGTCATGGGTGCAAATTCCGGCGCTGTCAATGTTTGTCGGTTTACAGTATGACATCCTTATCATCTGCAATTAACCACGATGTATTGTCTAGCTGAATGGTTCACTACCGTATCAAGAGCGTTTGAATTGTTGTGCAACTGAACAATCCCGTTACGAACATATTGTAGTGCTGAGGGTACCAGATATCCTTCTGACGTGTGAGCACTTTGCCGGGATCACAGCTGATCTGTGCATGGTGTGTGGATGTAAGTGAGTACGTGGCTTAGGTGAGTGAAAGCAGCAATCCTTGGGTTAGTCATCATAGATTGGATTTGTGCTCTGGCGATGCATAAAATTGGTGACTGGAAGAGCGGAGGAAGATAGCACCTAATCGAACTCACTGGCGTCAATGTTTCCTACTGCAGTTAGAAGTAAATTAATAACCTCCATGCGGAAACTGTCTTGTTGATGGCATCCTATTTTGATTGCAATTCAGCTGTTTGCTTTCGGAATAGAGACATCTTGATTTTGAATGTTTCCTTACTCTCCCTTCTTTACTTCTTAACTAAAGTCCTTTGTGGGCGCTTTGTGTCTGTTTCTGTCGTTGGCGTATTCCTATGTATGATAATAATTTTTTCGTATTCACTAAAAAATTCGACCAATCTCTATTTTCTTTTTGCAGGGTTACTTCCCAAGGAATGAATCGTCGTGACGAACGCTTGCTCAACTCTGCCACTTTTGGGACAACAGGGTTCCAGTATCCAAGACGAGGAGGTTATCATCCTCGATCGAGCGGCGCCTATGGAAATTTCAACTACGGTCAACGTAGGACAGGTGGTGGATTTTGGCGATCCGCAGGGAACAGTGCTTCCAAGACTCCCTACAAACCAGGTCCCCCTATTTCAGCGACTGCAAATATGAACTGACGCTGTATGTATTCATCTGTCCTCTTTTCTTGTGTGTAAACTACGCCTGTTAATCATCCACTGATTTTGTTATGCGTTTCGCGCCCTTTCGCGCTTCGGGAATATCTTCGTTGACAGTGCTCACTTAGGTTCTGTTTTCCCATCATGTAACGGCGGCATTACTTGTTTACGTAGGCAGAATTTCCTAATGAACCAATCCTTAGATTGATGCTATCTCTTAAACACTGTAACGTGTTGCATTTCTGATTTCAATTAAAGTTATCTGGTCACCCCATTTGGGTCCGTTCCTTCTGTCATAGTTTTTCTGCATTTCCTGTTTTTTCTTCTCTCGTTCGTCGTGATGGCTGCCGTCTGTTCTCAATTATTTACTATGTTTGTGCATCGGAATATTTTCCCTGTTACAAGAAATCCACCCACATTACGCGACTACTTTTGTATTTGGCTAGGACTGACGATTTTTGTTCTGCCGTGCATATCGGATTTAAACGACGGTGTGTTATCCACATAGAACTGTTTATTGGTAAATCATTTCCGGCTTGCGATGTCCTATTCGGTTGTTTGACTAGCCGTACAATGTCTCTGCCTGTGTGTCGCACTGCTGTTGCCTGTGCTGTCCCACCCGATCTTGTCGCAATTTGCAGATGCTTCCGGGTTCGTTGTTGTCACCTATCTCATCTGAAAATAAATCAGAACAGAGAGAATTTTCAATTTGTACATCACGAGCTGCGCGAACTGCCATCTGACATACACAATCACATGTTAGATATTCCCGAGTTCCTCAACTTTAAACGAAAACGAACTTAGAAAAAGAAAAGAGGAGGACCTGTGTACTAAAAATAACTGCGTGTGTACTCAAACATTTAACATGAGGGTGCTTACTTCTTGCAAACAAACAATCGAGTTATAAATGAAAGTAAGTTAGCTTGAGCGAAATATCTGCACATTACTGGTGGTCTACTACTCAGTACGTTGATAATTGTTACTGTGTGGAACGCACAATGGAACACCAAAACAGTCACAAGTGAACCATCTTCCACCTTCCGGCCTTGTCTTTGTTTAAGCTGTTCCACTTGTCGTTGCATCTGACTTACTTCTCAACTGCACACTGTTTTAGCTGATTCTCATCATAAGATTTTTCTCAGACGTCCCTTCCCTCACTTTTTGTTTGATCCAGTCTACAATGTTTTCCCACTCTGTCTACCGGGAATATCTGGTTTTCTTCTTGTTCACTCAACTTGAGTGTGTTGTCCACCATCAAAGTGAACGAGTTAGCCAGCACCAACCGCACGACAAGTGTGATGCTATCAAAAGGTGGTTATGTTTTTCGACCAGCATTGAAAAGAAAATCGTCTACTGAAATAGAGGCAGGTGGTATCTCGAAAAAGTGTCTGTTACCATGACCCCTTTTTGTTGACAGTGCCGGTTTACGGTGGTTTGAATGCACTTGCCTTTTTGATATTCATCTCTTCGGTTCAGTATACTGTAAAAAAAGGCGCGGCAGTGTGATTAGGGGTCGCGAATGAATGATGTAGACGTCAGACGGGGGACTAGCGGTTCGACAGCCTGCGTTATATTTTAGGGGGTATATTGATCGGCGAAGGCGTTGAAATATATGCGACAAGGTGGATATGTGTAGCAAGATTCGCGCTTTCATATGTTTTTTAAGATATTTCAAACGCGCAACGACAAACAAACTTGGTAGAGTTTGTTATCAAGGTAACGCGATCCTCACATCTGGTGATGAGAACTGTATTTTCAAGTTTGTTTCATATACACAAACAGCATTGGGACATTTGATTAGCATACAGTGAATTACGTTGTATATGGTGTACAGCAGTCGTTCATTTTTCACAATTAAACAGTTTGTTCATCTCGCTAACAGCATCGTTTAGTCTAACGAGTGGGTGGCAGTGTTACCTATATTTTATTGGGTCCAGTCATCGGTGGTATTCTTTAACTTGACGACTACTTTTGTTTTGACTGCCCACAATGCTCTGTAGGATTGTTTTTTTTTTAAATCCTAGTTTCGATTACATTAGTTGATGGTCTGTTATCCAGTATGTTCTTGGGCTGAAATGATATTCACTAAAAGTGTCCGATCTCTACACAGGAAGAATTTGTATGCTTAACGCTTTGTTCTTTATCATGGATGTACAGTGACAGTTGTGCAAGTACTGACACAAGTTCAACTGTAGACATTACTGGAAATGTCTGTCACGATCGTTTGATCAAATGTAATTTGGTCAGCTGGCACGAGTGCAAGGCAGGATCGGTTAATTACCGAATTTTCAACGTGCAATTGTAATTCTTGCTTTCTTCACATTGTGGAACTTGAGGATGATCATGTTACTTCAGAAATTAGGATGGGCAGAACCGACAAATTGTCACACGCACTCGTGTGCTTAGAAGCGACAGTGTTACTGAGGGGCGTGCTTGAAGCAGCCCTGTGTTCTAGTTAGAATGACTCAAGTGCCTTACCGTGCGATTACCTGGTCCGAAGGTCGTTTATTTCTAATTACCCTGGAAGGTTTGTCACGTATGCGAACCGTTTGGTAGCTCAATACACTGCTGCAGCTTATTTTGTTAATGTTTGATTGGCTATTCGGGACCAGTTGGAATGTGTGGAGTTTCACTTCACGTTACTCTTTCGGGATTCTTTGTACTAATTAGTGGTGTATGTGTTCGATAAGTTTCGGTCATAACGCCTGAAAATGCGTCTGAATGATTTAACCACCATATCACTTCCATCCTAACGCATTTATTTTTAAGGGCCGATTCGAATTTTCTAGAGAACGATATTCGACATCTATTTCTCTGAACTTTGTGATGACCGTATTCAGATGAACTGTTTTTGTTTTGTAGGGTTGTTTGCTGTGAAAGAGGAGCGCTACAGTGTGTATTTCTCTGGAGGCGTGGCAAAAAGGAAAACATTCAGGTCCCCTCAAATGAGCATGAAGTCAAAGCGGTATTTCAGAGAGGTGCACTCTTAGGTTCCAGCAGTCTTGACGTGAAGATGTACCAGTTAGTAGGGTAATCAACATTGAGTACGCGGACGATGTCGTCTATGATTGTTTGTCACCAGCAAGCGCTTACTCGTTCCGGTGATACGGTTGATCTGTATGAGGTCCATTCTACATCTCGATTATTTGGTGTTATTACAAAATTGGATCTGCTCAGGTTTTAGTTATCTCGGGCAGGCCGGTCTCAGGGTAGAAATATTTGGGCAGTGCGTAACATTGATGATTTAGTGTGCAAGACACTAACAAACTAGTCGTCTGACCCTACGTGTTTGTGAAAATCTTCCCAGACTAAAAGGTTACCCATTTGTTCGCCCGGTCATGCCAGTCTTTTCTTAATGAGCACTCTTCGCAACAGACACTGGTGCATACTGATAGAAAGGACTCTGACGCCATCTTATAAAAGCAGAGATCAGGTGACCGTTAATCAGCTGGATCCTATTCAGGTGGCATATCAGTTACGGGTTTCTAATGCTGTTCTGACGGAGCACTGCCGCCTGCAGGTCGGGATTCTTGAGCAAAAGCTCTGCATGGGCTTCTGCTCATGAGAGGCTCACTTGAAAGTCTATTGGAATGTGATAGCTGTGATCAATCCTGAGTGATGTCCAACTTCATTTGAAGGGGATCATTTTGTAACAGTTAATAGACTCGATATGTGATTATTCAAAAATTTTCTGTCTCAAATATACGAACAATTCAAGTCAAAATGAGTCGTGGCGCCTCAAAATAAGTTGCCATCAAAATCGAAGACACTTTTGCATCGTTCATGCACGCTATTTATCATAGAATGTGAGTACGATTGTTCGGTTTTAATCCACGCTCCTTGGATATCATTCGTCTGCTTCGCTTACGGCGTACACGTACGTTTTTTCGTGTACAATTGTCTAATCAATACTCGAAAAGGTTATCGATTGGATTTCAGAGTGTGCGCGGGCCAAGACTTGGCACAATACTGTCATATGTTTACTTCTCGAGCAGTAGGTACTGAAAAGCTGTTATGTTGCAACACTCAGTGTTCCGCAGGTATTAGACTCAAGACTAGTAATAAACGATATGAAAGCGTAGGTACGTGAGGTTGCGCCCACTGTTTCCATCCCGGAAATGCCAACTCATGTTCATCATCGGAAGTGGGGCGAACTATCATCATCAATTGATCACCTGCAAACGGACACCGACAATGCAGTGTTGGGTTCTCTCTCACTTCTTACCAGTAATGGATACATTCGTCTGTCCCTTATAATCGTTGACCAAGCAGTCAACGGCTGTCCAAGAGTTCGACGGTTTTTGGTAATAGTTTGTCAACGGATTGCTATATTTCACTCATTTTCTATCTCAATTTTCATCATCTGTACAACTAAGCAAGTTGTAAAATGATTTTCATGTATGTTGTTTGTCTCGAGAAAGTAGTGAATTATCCCTTACTATAATCGCGCGCTTGATCAGATAGCGTGAGTCCCAGCCCGAGGAAAAGACGAGCACCAAAACGTCTGTGGAGAACAAGGTCGAATGCGGTCCTCGAGTCCGGTTAAGAAATCGCTTTATGCTCCCTGAAAGGTGAATATTCAACAGTTATACAACTACGTTTTTAGTGGACAGAATAATTTCTACAAAATTATTGAGGCCAGTTACTTCATAAAGTTGTCAGGATTAATGAGAAGACGTTTTAGTTAATGGATAATGGACGAACCGTATACGTTGAAATGGGACCGAGTTTAATGTACGGATATACGACTAGAAGACCAGAATGATGAGGATTGTGGGAACTGAACTCCATTTGGGGAGGAAGGCAATATTGAACTGCTCTAGAGTAAATAAAGTTATAACGAGGTTTACCATTACAGTTAGACAAGTATTTCATGGGTTTTTAAAGAAGTTGAAAATCTGATTAGAGGACAATGGAAAAATAACTGGAAAACAGTATACACAAAGTGACAGTAAGCGTGTATTCAAAAAGACGAAAAATCAAGTTATATGTGGACAACAAAAACTTTAAACATGCAAAAAGTGGGTATTTTCACTAATAAAAACACTACTAACATGAATAGACCACGTCGAGTAGTGGCTGAATATGATTGAGATCTAGGAAGAAACTTGTTTCCAAATTTTATTTGAGGGCAAGTATCAAAAAGCTGTTGGTAGTTTGTTCCTTCGAAGTGGAAAAAACGAAACACCATTACATTTAGGCGTATTAGGCAAGACGTACGTAGATCGAACTGTTAATTCCATAAGGCTACTCTTCATGGTCAGGGAAAGGAGTACTTTCGAATATTGGACATCAAACATTATCTACATGCTTTAGTAAAACCAGTCCTTGGGATCAGCACGGGGCTCGTAAAATGGAATTAAAAGTAGGGGAAAAGTCACGTCTTAAAGAACACCCGATTCAGTGATTAGTAGTGAAAGTTCTTGGCCATTTAAGCGAGCAAACTTGGAGCGGCACGAAAAATAATCATTTGGCAACATTATAAAAAGTGGTTGGAAACCATACCCTTTAAGAAAAAATTAAATTTCCCCCATTGTCATGTCTGATAGCATTGGAGTGATCGAGGAAACATTAACGGATTGCCACACATTTTCAATCCAGGAATGACAACAATTAAGTGAAAAGGACAGGATAATGCATCAACGATGGATCGGCATTTACGATACGTGAACTGGTGTAGATCATTACGATTATTTTGAAACACTGGTCGTTCAAGGATAAGCTTATTACATATCCTTAACTCCACCGAGGAGCATACAGTTGGTCGAAACTTAGATATGCTCTTCTTCTTGAATATCGACATGATGTTAACAGTTCCCCAACAGTCAGCAAGTTTGCCCTATGTGATTTACTCTACGAGTATGTGAACACGTAGCATAGTCAAACCTTAAGCGTAATCCTCAGACCTAACTGGCGACAGTTTGTCTGGTCCTTCTATTTTGATTGCAATAATTTATTGGTATGCAACTGTGTATTTGGTTTGAGAAGGTGTCAATCGGAGATGATTCATATGTAGAAGATAAGAGAATGTTTAGTGAACTTCCAACATTAGGGTTCAACTCTTCAATCTCACAAGAGGACTTTTTGTAAGGTATGTAACACCACTCAGCCGTTTCGTTACCTTCCAGATTTCATAGCAGATCATGTTACCGGGCCATTTCAAAGTGTACATACAAGCAAGACAACCTAGTTCATTTTTACTTTCTGAAGAAAGGGATTTTACGACTGGATATCTTTTTGCTTGATATGCATATTTGTTTTTTTCATTTGGCGGAACTTCTTGCGAAGAAAGGATGAAAACTTTTAGCACGTCCGAGATACGTCTTTATGAGTTAACAGAAGTCAAACCAATATTCGGAATAAATATTCAATTGATGAAAGGAAGATCAGAATTAAAAAGTAAACCGAAAACTCCGAA
>LUCH01018673.1:0-12436 GCA_013368495.1 Paragonimus heterotremus | reverse complement strand
GTCGTGCCAAACAATACCAAGCAAGTAAGGTTTACCATGTTCGCAATGACGGTTATAAAAATGAAGCAAACATGCACTCTCTCTGAGGGACCATGGTACAAAATTCGCGATAATGGTTCCTTGCATGTAGCAAAAAACAAAATCGACACAAATTTAGGGCTAATCATGTTTCGGTGAATTCAACAATTGACGTCTCACCAAACAGAATGGCAACTGAATCAAACACGCTCTAACGAATCCAGCAGCATGAGGATTTACTTGGTCACTGTTGTGGAATTCTTAACCGTGATAGTTTGGGTACCCATTAACAAATGGTAGTATCTCAGTGACAGTCAATGAAAGGGTCCAGTCAATGGTTTGGATCTTTAATATTGAGATTGATGTACAAGCTTAATGCAGTGGCGCTCGTCTACAGCGTGTACCGCTCAGTTCAGTTGCGTTGTTCTCTACTCCGATCCAGGTCCAACCGCGTCATGCGTGCTTGTGTATCGCCCGCACCGAATCATATCCAGTTCCAACTGGCTGAGGGTGCAGATGGTGACTGCGTGATTGCGTACATCCGGATTTGGAAGTTTTTGGGCCGATGCGTGTGTGGACTCGCATGTGCGGGCTGGGGCAGTGAACGTCACTCAGTCTAGGGTGCTTGACACGAGATGGGCCTCGTGAGCGGGTGAGATGACGGCTACATCACACAAATGGGCATTAAGTTTGACTTGCCTCTCATAAGTTTTGTACTCCCCCCAGGTTGGACACTAAATGTGTTTTATGCTAATCGTGACACATGTCTGACGGCATGTGAGCTAACGATTTGAGGTCAGTCACACACAATGTGAAATGCATTGGCGAGAGGAGGAAACTATCTTCCGGTAGATGAATATAAACAACCTCTCTCAAAGGTGATTGACGTCGAGAACTACGCTTTATAGGCAACCTATCTGACTGCACCTCTCGAATTAACCCACGGCAATGTGTGCACGTCCATTCGGCTGATTGCCACATGCGTAAAAATAACCTCGGAATATTTGTTACAGGGATTTATGAGCACTAAATGACCTGCTGCACACTATGTTATTTGTTGCCGTGATTATACAGCAAACAAACCTTTGTTTCACCCGTAATGACTTGTGCCAATGAAAACATAAATGGAGTGAAAGTGTAACAATATCAAATATGTACCATTGTATTTTTACTGTGGCTGTGTTCACTGACTTGTCGGGCAGTATCTTTCAAAGTCTCAAACGAACATCCGTAATCCTTTCCAAAATATCAAGTTTCTTTAGTGCAAAAAGCTTCAACACTTCGACAATATCGTAAGTTTCTTTTCTTGTTGTCAAATGACTAACTCTGCCATAACAATCACCACCCTCCATCGATCGGGTTTTTCCTATAACCGTCGGTACAACATCCGGGTTATGTATTCGTCCTTTCTATAATTCTTAGTAAATGAGGGAACAGCGAGAGCAGAAAATACAACGTGATTTGTCGCTGTCTGCTACCAGATAGACTCGCTTCATTTACCTAGCGAAAAGATCACCAGCTAGCATAGGGATTTAGTAAATAAGTCTATTGATGCAAATTTGCAGAAATTGTGTCTGCCAATCCGGTGTGCCTGTAAAATCTGCTTCCAGGAAAGCTTCATCAACGTGATAGAGTGTGATACACTCTGTGGACGATTAACCTTATTGCATTAAGTGAAAGGACATTTTGCAATATTTATTCTTTTTTCTCCTTCCCAACGCTTCATGATAAACCTCAACAATATTTGCATTTAAGTGATCAACTTACTGCCCTGTACGTAAGTTGAAACAACGACTTGATCATTGTTGATAAGCAATCTAAACGTGTGTTCAACTACATCACAGAAACGAAGCACCTTTGTCAACGAAAAGTATAACCTTTTGGCCGTGGAACATTAGTTAGTGAGGAAGAGATGCTCGGCGTTTTTAAACACTTACTGTTGATCGTTTAGGCACTCAGTAGGTGCCGGTAGGTGTCTGCACATCTGTGTTAACCCTTCGGAAGCTTCTAGGAGCTCGCTGTTTCCGACTAATCTCTGAGACAAGTCTCACCAATCATTCTACTACAGACCAACGCGGTCATTCGCCCCTCGGAAATCTTCTTCCGAACCTTTCGTCTCCATAATCTAGCGGGGCAGGATATAAAAAATACCCAGTTGTCTTGCCAGCACTGAAAAGTTACTTTATGTCATAATTGCTCAGAGCAGTTTACGAACGTTTGTCCAGTACGCTCAGTTCAAGTTGCTAGGCAATACTTTGCTCAGTATTAATCTGAAAAATGTCCCAAGTCCTCTGAAGCTCACCATAATGTCGAGCCACAAAGTATCCGCCAACAACGTAGCCAAGCTTTGGGGGGTTTTAAGCTTTCTATTCAAAAGCATTGCTTTACAACAAACAAAATTTTTGATCGAAAGCACAGGAACATGTTCAGCTTTCGTTAGCTTGAATAATTTAAACATAATCTCGTGCCGCTTCTAAAATGTGGGACACAATTAACTTTACACCGTCCGTGTGACAGATCGGATCATAAGAATTCATATAAATCATTCTCTGACTTACCACAGTTTATACTCTCCTGTTACTATTTCTTTTCTTTGTGATCGATCGCTATGTGGATCAAAATTCACCCATCCGTTTCAAAACCCACACATCTTTCTACAGGCAATGTTCTACCTACAGTATTGCACCTGAACTTTGAGTTTATTCTACACACGATTGCGGCCAAATTTGTACCCGCTTTCAATCAGCTCAACCCGAGAGGTTTGATGGTCGCATTGCAGACGGTCGATATCCGAAGCTCACGCACCTATGTTCAGTTGGTCCAGTTAAAGTCGGTCAACTTGCTCGGTTTTGACATGAATAGTGAACAGCCGTGCTATTAACTCGGTGCATTGCGACGACGATTGAATCTCACCATTTTAGTGCCTGAAACAACTCATCTTAACTAGCAGAGTAGTCCAGACAAAACGAATCGCACTGACGCAATGGAGAGACGCAAGACAACCAACGAGCATCAAACACTGACACAGTGTGAGGACTCAAGCTAACGACCTCTCAAGTCTGGACGGATGAACAAAGTATTGTGACAACTCCGCCAAAGGCAGGGCAAGGTGTACGGAGTGGGGTTCGGTCGGTCCGAGCCGCACTACACAATGCGACCACCACGTTGGACACACCTGTTGTTACAAATGTGCCATATGTCCCGGTGCCAAAATCCGGAATTCAAGCCAATGGGCTTACCGATTGGCCAGGCTTCCCAACCGAGCCTGGCGAGCGAACGGGCATAGAACAGCGCCGAAAACAGCCCGATCAACTGGCCCTGGGTGGGGTGGGGTAGAGGCGTACGCGCATTTCCAATACGGTAGTTCGGCCCCACCGACCCAGTGCAGCGTAGATACAAGCCAGCTCAGTATGTTGCTCAGCTGACTATCGGCACGTAGTTAACTTGTGTTCCAGGCTTGTGGTCTGGTCCCAGCGTGATAAATTCGTCCAGATCAAGATGTGCGGGAGTTCTGTTCGGCAAACTGAACTGAGAAATGTCTGATCCAACATAACTCAACACGAACAGAATCAGACAGATACACACATACAAACACACAGATCGAATCAGTCACCCTAGGTCCCACAAGTCCGACGTGCCTTCAGTAGCTTGAAAGTATCGATTCTAAGCCGGCATCAGAAGCATCCACACTTACAGTCTGTATGGTCCTGGTGAGGTCAGTTTGCGAACCAACATGGTACATGTAATGAGTGCTTTAAGCCTCTTACCCCCTCCCAATTCAGTCAATACTCACATGTATCAATATGTTATCCTAGCTCGTATTCACCTAACCAAAATCCACATGTTGCGAATGTTTTACGTCGACCCTAACTAAACGGGTATATCATTGTTCCGAACGAAGCAAGTTTCCGGAGAACAAAGCACCTTAATCTGAACAACATTTTTGAACGAGCTGTCCACGTCGATCTCGATAACGTAACAGGTTGCCTTCGTCACAGATAAAGTGGTCAAGTAAGACCTGTTGACGGGAAGCGGAACTTTACGGCTCAGTGACGAGACCACTAAACTGAGGGGTGTCACGGGACGCATATTGTTTTCACAGCATAGCTATAATACGTCACGTCAGAGTCCACAAATGGCGCGATAAACCTGGAAACACAACATGACGTGCCTCAAGTTCTACGAAAAATTTGTTAGGTTTTGATCAATATCTTAGTGATTTGCAAATCTGTTTCGCACATGAGTGTTACCTATCGGTTGGTGAGAAAACCATCGTGGAGGCATAATCCGTTAGGGAAATATTTTATTTTTATTCTGTCCATTTGCACCCGCCGGCGCATACTGGTTCCCAGACCAACAATGCCCTTCAGGAGTTGAAACGGTTATAGATACGTGTGTGGAAAGCCAGGTGTTATCGATTGTGGACGGTGGTGGCGGAAGCACTGGGTCAATGAGACCGAACGACCGTAATGGAAATGCGCGTACACCTCTACCCTATTCCACCCAGGGCCAGTTGATCTGGGTGTTTTCAGCGCTGTTCTATACCCGTTCGCTCACCAGGCTCAATTAGGGGGCGTGGTCGATCGGTAAGCCCATTGGTTTGGACTCCAGATTTCGACTCCAGGACATCGGTAGATTGCGTTGATTGAACAAACAGCCCTCTGGACGAAGTGGCATTTTGGCTCGCAGTATCAAACCGCGTTTGTAAGCTGCGGACTGAATAAGTATGACGAGCCGACGCAAATTGAGTCTAGACTGCATGGTCGAAATCCGATTTGATGTGAACCTGTTAATGGGTCATCTGGAGTTTAGTGGGCCACGTAAAATTAGAGCATCTAGACAGTTTTTCCATTAAGAGTGCCGCGAATTTAATGCCACAGAAGAGGGTGTGTTGGCGTGCTATTTACCCGTCTTGCAAGAGGAGTGTTCGGTTCAACCGTATCTGATGTATCAGTAGTACTTCGGGGGTAAGGGGGAGTAAGTCAATAATTAAATTCATCATGGTTTATGAACCTAATCAATCTATAGCTCAGCGCGTATCACTCATTCATTGTAAGTAAGTTCTGTTGTTATATCACAGTTTATGACGAGTGTACATCGTTAAAAATAGTACTTAGCTAAGTAACTTTGAACGAAGTGAATGTGCAAGATTTGGCGCAGCTCCTTCTTTCTGTGAGTATGTATATGAACAGATATCTGACCGCCCTGGTGTATAACCTTCCTCGCGTTTGTATGACTTCATGCTATACAAAGAACAATCAATCGAATGAGAAGGTTAAATCCATTTGGATCCAGAAACTATCCATTACATGAATAATGAATGAGTTCACCAGCTTGGCACTATCGCCTCAACGGCAATAAAATAGTCTTCTCCCTTGGACGGTAGCAGACGAAAAATAACCCGATTTCGAAGAACGTCACAGTTGTCTCAATATCTGAAAGTCAGAATCAGCTAACGATGCGTCGGCGTCATTAGTCAACAAATCAAATGTGAATGCTTTCTTTCGTGAGCTATCAGGACTCCGTGAGAATTATTCCCCGACGCCAGTCGGCACCTACACTCCAGGTTAGAGTTGTATAATAGCATTGTACAGGACTAAATCAACACATTGATCAACCATTCTCATAAACTATACGACACAGTCACAATAGTGGACTGAACCTGTGCAGCTGTAAGTTCCACACCACCATACATCAATTTCACCAAGAACTGTTCAAATAAAAACGGGCAGTAACATTATTCTGGTTTTATTAAACGACCCGCGGTGTAGCGATCGTTTTAAACGCGCATTCGGCTGATATGCTGAGGAAAAAACCGCAGTTTTCAGCATGTTTTCTTGTTTTGTCAAACGTGTGTTGAATGTAACATTTTGCAGGTTGATTTTTTCTGGCTTGCGTCAGAATTCTGTTTCGGATTAATCTTGTGTCATCTGGTTTTATTTAATTTTCTGCGCACGACAAATCTGTTACCTCGAACACTGATGCAATAAAATTTAGGATGCTGAGCATTTTCAGTCCATCTCATTTTTCGAGGACTTGTTATCGATTATTAAGAGTGGCTTGTGTTACACATGAGTTCTCCTTGTCAACTGGTTGCCTATCGAGGTGATGTATTATTACTGATGTAGTTAATGGTTATTCAATCGTATATCTGTCTTAGTACGCGAAATTCACTGTAACGCGTTTGCATTATTCAACTTGATCGATCTGTTTTCCGCGAAATGAGTCACTGAGTATTGTGTGAAACGATGCTGATTCATTCGACTGCTAAGTTGCTGGCTGTTGATTACGTGAATATACATTCAACAGTAGTCCGGATTTGTTAGTTATGCAGATATGCACTGTGTATACCGGCAGTGGACAATCGGACTCCGGAAATTGTCCGGATGTCAAACGGTCGAGTAAGAGAAAACTGTGCAGTTCGCGAAAGGTTACCGGCTGATAAGAAAAGCTGGAAAACCGACTCACTCCAGGTTTGAATAGCGTAACGTCAGTGTGCCTGAGTAACTCGAACACACTGGTCTAACGGAACCGAACAATATGACCTAGACAAGTCGTGTCCCAGTGTTGACGTGCATAACCTTGCTTCCATCAGCTGCAGTCGACTTTCACTTATCCCACTCTATGAAGACTTCCGTAAGCGTGGACCCTAGTGCAATGTTGACTCCACTCTGTCCCACTGCGGTAAGCTTTGTTTGCAATACCTAGTAGTATACACTGTATCTTAGCAGGAGTACCATTTTCTTCCTTCACAGATAGTCCTGGTCTGGACTATGACTAGGAGTTTTCATAAATCGACAATGGAATAGTGAAACGTTAAACAATATATTCAACATGATATCGCAATGGTTTGTTTAGTAAACTGGTGTCGAACAAGCGGTCATTGTTAGTATTATGGAGTAGCCATCCAGTATGAATAGTTTGTATGGAATTGGCCGCGTCCGTGTAAAGGTGACGGCACTAGTGGGGGACTATTCTAGTTAAAAATATATTCATTTTTTATCAGTAAAGATAGTTGAACGTTCAGGATCTAAACGAAAAATTGCCACAAGTTTCGCTTTTCCCAATGAACTATGGAGCCTACGGTGTTCAAAACGGAAATGCTTATTCCAGTGACCAGTATACCATAAAGTCCACATGAATATCCCATCGACTTTTATTCAAAGAATTACAAGGTAGTACCAATCGCTTTTGTACGCTTTAGTTTTTAAAGTATGTATAGATTTGAAAGAGAACCATGAAAGTTTCGAATTACACTTATATTGGGTTTTCATCATGAGTTCCAGTCAGCCATTAAGTTAGGGATTTAATACCATAACTGAATACAGCGAAGATAGATTCGCAAAAACTGAAAAGGTTTCAGGGCTGGCAGTTCTTAAAAAGGTGAATAGGGAACATTGTAAGTAGACTTCATTTAGAGACTGGATTGAATATCACAGGTCCGTTTCGGATAACCATGATTGTATTAAGCTACTGTATAGCAAAATAGGTCAATCTGAACTGTAATGTTTGTAACGGGTTCTTGATGTCAATCATTTACATGGAACGATAGACTTGTGCAATGTAGCTCACTTCAAATAACCTCCATAAAAGACTAACATGGAAAGATTGTTCACAGACCACTGATTACCAGGACTCTTCTACAAATCCTATTCGCAAAATGTACAACAATATGTTGAGCTTAAGATGCTTTCGGATACGCACTGAAATGACTACTGCGTCGCCCGGGTATATCCACGCAACTGTCTATAGCACATAGAACAGAGCCGTGTCGAACATTTCTTTCCGATAATTCAGCACCACACCAACACAAGTATATAAATTCGCCTAATTGGAAGTGGTATACAAACGATCGAAAAAAGTTCCAGCAGGGTTTCATTGGAGGTATGTTAAACGCTTTATAATTCTTAACATATATAATCTGGTTACTCGACTGGTAAGTATCTGCTGTTGGTGTTGGGTGTTTGGACATCCTCAGCTCAGTAGTTCACGGAGTCATAATGAAAAGTTTCCGTCGAAATATAGACTGACAATGTGAACACGGCAACTGCTGGCTGTGTAAAATATCTTGGCTTGATAAAAAAAAGGTTACGTAAAGAAATGGCGCTGGATTCAACGGTACTTAATACCTACTGTTTGACCAGAAATTTGTACACTACGCGTAAAGACTAAATGGGACCATAGGGTGATCCCAGTGTGCGACTGGCAATGTATTATACTCGTGTGTCCGTCGGATGGAACGACAACACTGCAATCAACAATGAGTGTCCTGGTTACTTTGATGCCATTAGTCTATTCAAAACCATAGAGATGAGCCGCTTGCGACCCACTGAATCAGCAAGACACAGGGCGATTGACATCTGTCCATCTCACATTCTCCAACCAATTGCTTCAAATAGGGCCATTTATTACGGAGCTTGTAACCAGAAATAAACTGTAATTGTATCCACAGCACTAGGTCTATTGTAGATACTGCGTCAACGCTAACTTTGAACCCCAGCAAAATGATTAATTATTGTAAGTTCAATGGGATCAATTACGATTGATCACATCGGAAATCACTAATGAGTAGGCATGTGACAACTGCGTTGTTGATGGATTTATTCAAGACATTCCTGGGCTACGTTGTATGATCTGTGATCCATTTGGACGTACTCGTCATCGTACAGCATATATATTCTGCTATGCAACTGCAGAAATATACGTTCGTAGGTTAGTTGCGGACAGGGAAATTGTCATTCGGAAGCAAATTCTGTAGAAGAAAGTGGTAAACCATGCGTGTAGCGTTGCCACCGGAACTGTGCTTATGAAATCCCATAAAACCCACGATATCTTTTGGATAACAACTATTGTGTGAAAAGTGAATGAATGCGGATATCTCTTTTACCGTGGTACCCAGACCTTACGGTTTGATCACGATCATGTTCTGCTTCGTGAATCCTTCAGGATAGTTATTTCTTCTTATCACGTAATCAACTATCTTCATTTGTAATTCTAGATAGTAACTTTGCATCACTCTGTTGGTATGTGAGCGATTATGTTTTATTTACTGTTTACTTTGCGCAGAACTATCCTTCTCAGTTCGGCGATAAGTAAATCATTACTGTCTGTCATTTAGGCACCTTTTCAGATTTATCTCTAAAAAAATGAAGTTTTCTTATACCCCTTCAGACACAAATCTTATGAAGAAATTCTTCCGACTAAACTACAATGATTAACTCGTGTTCACACTTCAATAAAGAGAAAATATCCTCTACTTATCCCTGTCAGCAACACATGTTGCGGCTAGAATTACTTGACCTTTGCTACTCCGGTTTATTACTTAGCCTAATGGTGACCCCATTGAGAGTCCATCAGTCTGCGAAACAATTAGTAGCCATGCCTGAATTGGGGGTAGGTGTACATCTTATGGACATTTCATCCATCAAAAATGTGGGTATGTTGAAGTGAAGGTTCGACCGACCGATGTTTTCATAAATGAAGGGAACAGTCCCAACCACATGGACATCTGTGGAAGGAAGTCTACCAAAAGCATTCGCTGGGCATTCTTATTGTTAATGCTGGTAACAAACTCGAAGTGTCATACACGCCGTAATAGAGTACATATTCTGAGGGTTAGATTCAATTCTTTTCTGCTAACCGTACCTTTGTCCGGACGTGTCGTAAGAATATTATCATATTCAAGGGTATTGTTGTAATCTGTGAAACAGAGAGACTATCGTAACAAAATATTAGAGATTCTCTCAAGTCAGAGTAACTGTAACAAACATGAAACTGAAAAGGATGAGATGAGAGTGTTTCGTAATCAAAACGTTGACAACGTTGAATGGTTTTTACAGCAGACAATAATTACTGCTATACAACAGGATCCTATCATTTGTTATCTGCCAGGCAAGTTTATTCTTAATATGTACCACGCGATAGTCGAATCACAGTGTCCACTACATCTTCGTAGTTAACTGAGACGCTTCATGAGTTATCCTCTCATCCTGTGCGCTATTCATGGAAGTTACCATTAATTTATCAGCAGTTTCGACTTATCTGTAACATGTCTGGCTATTGTATTATTTTTACTTACTGGTCTATCTGGCTGTCCAACCTACCTGGATATACTGTAAGGAATTTTCAAAGCTTCTTGAAATGACACGGTGTTACAGATTATTTTTGTCATGCTTATTGCTCAAGTCTTAGCTGATGGTGACAACAACTGATGCGGAGAGGGCAACTGGCAGATTTATTTTATCTTGCGCATCAGACATATGAAGATCGGTTTCACACTAAAGGATAGTTGGATCCGAATCATTGCCAAAACGCTGTATCCTTGTGTTCTAATTGACATTTTTAATGACAGGAAACAGTGTGATGAACATATATAACATTTTAATGCGTATAGTTCGACTAAGTCGTCTAACTAGCCATAACAAAGGAACAGAACACACGTCTCAATATCGATTTCTCGTCTATCTAGATGCGGGATAGGTTTATTCCCCGTGACAGAAGCCAACTGTCAGTGTGGATGCGGGTGAGAGTGCACTGCTCAAAACCAGGTGAGTTGCACAGGTGCGTAGGGGAGCATCTGCCACCATATTCGGCCACGGCAATTTCAGGGCCTGAACAAACTGTTTAGGTGACCAGAGAGCCGGATTTCGTACCGGAATAACAACTGCTGTAAATCCATCTGATGGCCTATATCACCTAAATGTGATACGATCATGCTATTGATGGATTTAGTCAACTCGGTTTCAAGCCAGGCTAACTGACACTCTTTGATTCGTTTGGACAAACATCTAGTCGTGTGGCCAACGTATCCCGCTGCACAGAGGCAGAAGAACGAGTGCAGGAGCACAATGAAATTTAGACTAAATTTCCTCAATTTTTTTATTTATGAGATGAAGGCTATTTGCAATTTATCTAGTCCTTAGTGTTTAAGCATGAAATACGAGCTAACCAAACCGCAGAATGAACGAGTTTTTTGTACACAAGTAAGTTTATTACAACAACCAGAACAAAGCTAATCTGAAATCACATTTACGCAATATTTTTCGGTCTGACTGGGGTGTAAAAACTCTCCATATAATCACCTGATAATCGAGCTTCTTTGTGTGCAACAAATGGTTTTTCAAAAGGTGAATTTATGGTCGACTTGAATATAGATAACGGAGACGAGCTTGAAAAGAAATACATTCTGTTAGATAGGTTTAGCAACACAAGCCTTTTTACTTCAACATATATGTGTTCGGAGTTTGGTAGGTATACCATCATTGTCTCCAGTGGTTAGTTGAACCAGTTGTGAGCAGTTGTGTTGATCTACCGACACATTTGCACATGAAAAGTTGGTTCAATGAGCATGACGGTTTTGAGGGAACAAGAGAAAAAATATGGCCAGAAAATGATCATTTGTTCTACTAGTCATATTGTTTGACCAGTTGGCTGACTAACACTGAATGGCAACTGTTGCCTACTTTTCTAGCCTGCAATTGTTTTTCGTGATCATTTTCTATTTTCAGTTAGTGCTTCCCTTAACAGTGTGTGGTCGTGAAATCCAGATTTTATGATGACTTTCGTAAATACCTGGGCTCATTGAAGAGGTATATCAAGATCGTGTGTAGCATGTTATAAGATGAGGTTCATTGTTACATTGATCACTGATCCCGATTGGGAGGGACAGAGTACAATTACCGCTAGTTAGTCAAACGACGTCCATTCAACGAAATGCACACAGATATTTTCAGCGCTAGTTTGTTCTGCTTTTGGTGACTATCACAAGGTTAATGTTATCGGAGCTTCCTGTCAGCTGGGCTCGTTAGGTAGAGATCAGGGGATATAGATTAGAAAGAGAAAATTTTTTTATCAACAGTCCACCTCTTTCCACTCTAACAATGATCCTACTGACGTCCCTTTATATGTGAGTAATTCAGCTATCTACGCGGCTTGCATGCGATCGATTGCTATGGGTGGACGTCACCCATATCGCGGTTCCAGATAACATTGACATCTGCCACAGAACTCTCACTTAAAACATGAGAGTCTGGTTTGAACCGCTCTTGGCCCATTTCCACAGACTGCGTTCAGACTAACAGAAAACCGGCTCCATGGCTGCGGAACGATCTTACAATTTGTGAGGGACGTTCACTCCTCTCCAGACGGATGTAGCAAACAAGTCACAGTAAAATTTGAAACTTGCGTGAACAGTCATCTACTGTACAATGGTTGATTCATTACGCAAAAGCAATCTTTGTTAAGTATTACATACAAACAGTTCGGATATACAGGTTGTGAGTAACCAGTATTGTAACCAAGAAAAGCAACTCACGAACCACTCTGCAACTACATTAGGCGAGATCCCGTAGTCTATTGAACAAGTATGTATATGTAGTGACGGTAATTCGCAAATGAACACTGTGACGTAGTTGTTTAA